>JAFJHL010000564.1:3498239-3710316 GCA_019425775.1 Rafetus swinhoei | reverse complement strand
AGTTATCTAAATCAGTTGAGTTGGGGACACAGGTATGTTCCTTGGGGTTGAGGTGCGGGGCTTTCACTTTCTCCTGCCATACTCAATTCCTCATTAAAGAAGGGGGAATTAACCCAGAAACCAAAATACTGCCCTCATGACACCTTTCTGAAGGTATAAATCATGGCAGTTTGCACAATCAGTATGAACGGTGCCCACAGGCTTTGGGCTTTCAGGTGGGAGGCAATAATGATTCAGACACCCAAATTATTACTACTTATTGAGTGCACACAGTCTACCCAGTATGTACAGAACACAGGTGAAGGCTCAGTCCCTGCCTGGAGGAGACCGACAACCCTGTCCTTACATGAACACCATATGAAGGCTGTTCCCATAGTAAGGTTAGGGCCATGTTTTGTTTTAAGCACACCTTCCCTAAACACTCTGCAATAGTCTCTCTCCAGAACTCTTAGATACAGTCGGGTTTCTGGGGACAAATTTAGAGCTGATCATAAATTGTTGTAACTTACATCTTCCAGTCCCTTCATACCAGTTCATGATGCTAGTCTTGACAAACATCAGCATATCAAAACATTAACTACAGTTCCTATTAAACACTGTCACCTCTGAATGTGGCCTTGTGAATATAATTGAGTTTTGGGCTGGTTTATCTGTAAGTCAAGGTCAACTCTTGGAAGTATAAGCAAAGTGATACTTACATTGCAGCTATGATTAATAAACCTGGCAAAGTTTCCACACTTTGTGGCATCAATGATGGTGTCATGGTCGACCCTGAACATGTAACTGCTCCCAATGCCTTCATCTTCATATCGTTTCTCTCTCATGTCAGCAATGACCTACCAGGCAAACCAGTTGTCAACACACTGACTTGACAAGGATGGGCAGTAAAGTACAAGGGATTTACATGTAGCTAATTTAAAAGACACAAACCAAAGCTATCATTCAGGGTTTAAAAAAAAAAAAAAAAATTGACCCCAAGAGAAGACAGGCTTAGAATTCAAACAACAAACATTTAGGAAGGGAATTTCCAAGATTAGGCACTGAATTTCAAATGGGATTCAGCACCTAATTCCCTTGGACTCTCAAAAAGCCCTAATTTTTTTTTTTTTTTTTTAAATCATACACAACTGAAACCTACATTGAGGACAACACTCCACAGGGCCCCGAGCTTTGCACTGAAAAAGCTTGTAAGTCTCTGAAAATGCTATGACCAGCTCATGGGAGGAGGAATAGGCATCCACAACCCTTAACCAGATGTCCCAGTCACTTGCATTCCTTTCATCACATTCAGCTCAGTTTCTTCCTTGACAATACTTCATAAGAATGGCCGTACTGGGTCAGACTAAAGGTCCATCTAGCCCAGTGCCCTGTCTGCCGAGTGGCCAGTACCAGGTGCCCCAGAGGGGGTGGATTGAAGACCATGATCAAGCAATTTGTCTCCTGACAGCCTTCTCCAGCCTTTGACAAACACAGGACAGGGACACCATTCCTTACCCGCTAGCTAATAGCCTTTTATAGACCTAACCTCCATGAATGTATCTAGCTTCTCTTTAAACTCTGTTACAGTCCTAGCCTTCACAGCCTCCTCTGGCAAGGAGTTCCACAGGTTGACTATGTGGTGTGAAAAACTTTCTTTTATTAGTTTTAAACCTGCTACCCATCAATTTCATTTGGTGTCCTCTAGTCCTTCTATTATGGGAACTAATGAATAACTTTTCTTTATTCACCCTCTCCACACCACTCACGATTTTATATACCTCAGTCACCTCTTTTCCAAACTGAAAAATCCCAGTCTCTTTAGCCTCTCCTCATATGGGACCCGTTCCAAACCCCTAATCATTTTAGTTGCTCTCTTCTGAACCTTTTCTAATGCCAGTATATCTTTTTTGAGGTGAGGAGACCACATCTGTACACAGTATTCAAGATGTGGGCGCACCATGGATTTATACAGGGGCAGTAAGATCTTCTTCTTACTTCCTATCCCTTTTTTAATAATTCCTAGCATTCTATTTGCTTTTTTGACTGCTGCTACACACTGCGTGGATGTTTTCAGAGAACTATCTATGGTAACTCCCAGATCTTTCCTGATTAGTTGTAGCTAAACTAGCCCCCATCATTGTATGTATAGTTGTTGGTTTTTTTCCAATGTGCATTACTTTACATTTATCCACATTAAATTTCATTTATTTTGTTGCCCGATCGCTCAGTTTGGTGAGATCTTTTTGAAGTTCTTCACAGTCTGCTTTGGTCTTGACTATCTTGAACAGTTTAGTATCGTCCGCAAACTTTGCCACCTCACTGCTTACCCCTTTCTCTAGATCGTTTATGAATAAGTTGAATAGAATTGGTCCCAGGACTGACCCTTGGGGGACACCACTAGTTACCCCTCTCCATTCTGAAAATTTACCATTTATTCCTACCCTTTGTTTCCTGTCTTTTAACCAGTTCTCAATCCAAGAAAGGACCTTTCCTCTTATCCCATGGCCATGTAATTTACACAAGAGCCTTTGGTGAGGGACCTTGTCAAAGGCTTTCTGAAAATCTAAGTATACTATACCTACTGGATCCCCCTTGTCCGCATGTTTGTTAACCCCTTCAAAGAACTCTAATACATGGGCAGCGAGTTATATGGACTCGTGGTGCCCATGCTCCAGCAATATTCAGAGCCGGGGGCCCTGCTCCAGCAATATTTGGAGCTGGGTCTCTCCGCCGGCCCTGCCTGGAGTGGGCCCCAGCCCCCACCTGCCGGCTCCCCCGCACGTCCCCCCGGCCCCGGATCATCCCTGCCGCGTGCAATCCCCTCTCGATTCTGAAAATTGACCATTTATTCCTACCCTTTTCCTGTCTTCTAACCAGTTCTCAATCCATGAAAGGATCTTCCTTTTTATCCCATGACAACCTAATTTACACACGAGCCTCTGGTGAGGGACCTTGTCAAAGGCTTTCTGGAAATCTAAGTACACTAGCCAATAGCCCCTCATAAGATAGGATTTTCGGGTCTCTCCTCCCCGTCTCTCTCCTCCTCCTGCCTCCCCTTCCCTTCTCCTGCCTCTCACGCGGGGGACTGCAGAGCCCAAACAGCCATTTGGGCTCGCTCCCCATGCTGCCTGGGGAGCGCGGAGCCCAAACGGTCGCTTACGCCACTTGCTCCTGCGTGGCTGACCGGCACAGAAATCAGTCGAGCGCCACGGCAGGAGGTGAAGGACGTGACTTCAGGCAACAGCGCTGCCCAGCGGGAACAGCCAGCATTTCAGCATTAGACATTGGGCTACTATATATATGATTATATCTACTGGCTCCTCCTTGTCCACATGTTTGTTACCCTTAAAGTTCTTTGAAGGGGTTATGTCTACACTAGTGTTATTTCGAAATAGCGTGTCTACACACACAATGCATTTTGAAATAGCATTTTGTTATTTTGAAAGAGCACGCCCACACTGAGTGGACTCTGAATCGCATTTAAGGCTGGCCGGAACCAGTTCCGGCAGGGCACCAGGTCAGGACTTACTGTGTGGGGCTGCTGCCTGAGGCTGAGGTCTGTGCTTAAAGGGACCCCCGACAGCAGGGAAACCTGAGAATTGGCTTGCTTGTCTACCTCGATGAGGGACAGCAAAGCATTTTGTCTGTGTGCTCTGGTTGCCCTCATTCGGGACACCACAGCACTCAGCAACATGGAGCCAGAGCTGCCCCTGGGCACTCGGTTGCTTCTCTTGGAAGCATTGCTGTGAGCCTGGCTGCACTTTCTGCAGGCTGCCCACTGGGAGGCTGTTGTTATCCAGGAGGCCCTGCAGGAGAGCTTCCACCCTGAGGAGCACTAAGAGCCTCCCTGGTCTGTCCCAGTGGGGGCTTGTGCCTCATTCCTCCCTCATGTCCTTCCGCTTACCCCTCCCTAACCCCCGTTCCTGATGTCAAAAAACCCACATGTATTTTCATGAACACAAACTCTCTTTATTTAACAAAACTGGGGAGGAAATGAAACTCTGGTGAGACTGAGGAAGGGGGGGGAGGGGGAAGCTGGAAGGGGGAGGGGAAGCTCAGGGTTGGGGGGTGTCTCGCTGGACCAACTTGATTGGCATGCAAAACCTGCTCTTGGGGTCGCATGTGGACTTCGGGGGCCAGGCTGGCAGCTATCCTGCCAAAGACAGCCGCGTTCCTCCGTCTAATGCAGAGATCATGGACGTTGAGGGCATTCCCGTCCCGTCCCCCCCCCGCCCCAAACCTGAATAAGGTCCATGATCTCTGCCCTGGAGCAGGAAGGTACCTGCCTTCTCTGGGTCCTGGCAGGCTCCTGGGAGCTGGCAGACTGCTCCTGGGGAGCAGAGGAGGGCTGGCTCCCAGTGGCTGGCTGGCTCATGTTTTGGGGCCACTGGGTCGGGGCAGTGACTGCTAGCTCTGGGCTGGCAGGCTTGGAGCTGGCATGGGCACTGTGGCCAGAGTCTACCCCTTTAAGGGCTCCGGGGAGGGAGAGAATTGTTCTTGGCTGAGGCCGAAGTGGCCACCAGGGCACCGTGGGGAGGCTGGAGGGCCCCCCATTTCGAAATAAGTGTCCATACAGCAATTTCAAAATAAGTGCTATTTCGAATTTGGCATCGTTCCTTGTGGAATGAGGTTTACCAAATTCGAAATAAGTGCTCTGCTATTTTGAATTAACTTCGAAATAGTGGCTTGGCTGTGTAGATGTTAGTAAAGTTATTTTGAAATAACTTTTCTGTGTAGACATACCCTAATAGATTAGTAAGACATGATTTCCCTTTACAGAAACCATGTTGACTTTTGCCCAACAAATTATGTTCTTCTACGTACCTGACAATTTTATTCTTTACTATTGTTTCGACTAATTTGCCTGGTACTGAAGTTAGACTTACCGGTCTGTAATTGCCAGGGTTGCCTCTAGAGCCCTTTTTAAATATTGGCATAATGTTAGCTGTCTTCCACTTCTTGGGTACAGAAGCTGATTTAAAGGACAGGTTACAAAGCACAGTTAATAGTTCTGCAATTTCCCATTTGAGTTCTTTCAGAACTCTTGGGTGAATGCTATCTGGTCCTGGTGATTTGTTACTGTTAAGTTTTTCTATTTATTCCAAAACCTCCTCTAATGACACTTCAATCTGGGACAGCTCCTCAGATTCATCAGCCACAAAGGACAGTGCAGATTTGGGAATCTCCCTAACATCCTTAGCCGTGAAGACTGAAGCAAAGAAATCACTTAGTTTCTCCGCAATGGCTTTATCGTCCTTGATTGCGCCTTTTCTATCTTGATCGTCAAGGGGCCCCCACTTTATTTTATTTATTTATTTATTTTAAACTTCTAAACTAAAATCAGACTCTGCATGTGGATTTTAGATAACTTTACCATTTCATTTGTGAACCAGAAATTTGGTCAGGTCAAAATTTCCAAAAGGAGCCCCTGCAAGGTACAGGCACAGAACAGCTACAGTTAACACCACACTTCACTGGAGTCTGCCAAGGGGAGGGCTGGAATTCACAGTGCACAAGATTAGAGCACTAGTTTGAGTTGCAGATGTGGGCAGTAAAATTTTAGAAGCATCAGTTGGTTGGGGTTGTTGTTTTTGTAAGCAGCTGAGCTAGGCAGGGGAAGTAAAGGGGAGCTGTGTCTCAGGAACCCACTATTCAAGTGACCCCAAATTTGGACTTTAAGTGCTCTAATGTATTAATCTTCCCACGAGTAGGGGGACTTTCAGCCACGTCTCATTTGCCTTACACCGTCCTTTAGCTTGAAAAAGTTTGTATAAGTTTATAGGACTCTATTAAAAAAGTGACAAATACTGAGACTGTTTGGATTTAGTCCTGTTTAAGAAATCCTATTCGAGCTTACATTCATCTGGGATTTTAAAACAAATGTTTTGGGGAACAGGGGCTTTAGGCACACCAAGGCTTCGCCACTCAGCATTAAAGAGAGTGGCCCATCCCTCACATGAATATATTTTGAACTTACCTTGTCAAAGATAAAGTGGAGTCTTATCTGAGCCTCATTTCCACACAAATGTAACTTAACATCAGTGGGATTCTGCACAGTAATTTCACCTTGCATGTTACTCTCTGAAATGGTTTCCAGATAATAGGGAGCAGGCACGAGGAAACAGAGCAAGAGAACTGAGCAATGCAGAAAAAAGCCAGAAGGAAAACTCCCCCAATGTAGGCTCTTGTGTGGTAGTCAAAGCCTCAAGGAATGTTCAGTGTTTGCAAGTTCACAAAGGGGGAAGATGATAACGAATAAACCCAGAGTGAGGTATAAAGAGCAATGCTATTAAGGTCAGATACAGATTTGATGAAGGAGAGGTCTTCCACCCTGACCTGAGTTATAGCAAAGGCCCTGTGGTAGCCCAGGAGGAAATCTAGCTTACCTGTCTGATGTTCTGACCCACATATTCAATCACCATCTCATCAGCTGCAATGGGCTCCATAGCAAAGAGACCCCAGTCATGAATGTGACTCTTGCAGAATTTTAGCTTTTTCTTCCGGAACTGTGTACAAAACAACCCCAAACCATCATGAGCAAAAAATGAAACAGCAAACCACATAGTACACAGCACATAAGAGAGCATTTGCAGTATGTACCATGGCACAAGTGATATTTCAGCATGTGACACCTGACTCCATAGTTAAATCAGACAAATGATTACCTTCATGTTAGCTGTGAACAAGAGTGCAGTCTAGTAGTTAGAGAAGGAAAAGTCTTGATTCTTGCGTTCTTCTCCTACCCGTGCCCTGATTCAGTGAGTGATATTTGTGCAAGGTGGTAGAACTTTAGGGCTATATCTCCTTTGCCCAAGAGTCTAACGGATGGAATAAGTACACAGTTTTGCTTCAGGGCTCAGCTCCACTATGTTCATTGATTGCCTAGTTTTTGCCCTTTTGCCGGTCATGAGTTAAACGCCACATGGTCTATACACTGACCTCTGCCTCATGGGTTTGAACAGTAGGTTGTGGTGCTTGGAACCGTAAGTGAATTTAGTGATCATAGTAGTTGTCAGAGACAAAGAAAAACAGAAGCATCTCCTATAACAGCACAGACAATAGCGCCAGCTTCCCACAGTGCCTCATGCCAAAGTATCTCAAACTACCAGCTGTTCTGAAGAGACACTATCAGCAAGAGGTGAGAACAGGGTAGTGCGCAAGAATTTAAATGTGACCCCTTTTTTGGTGGGGGGCACAGAAGCTTTCTCTTCCCACTCGCAGGAGTAGTTCACCCTCCCCAACCAGCCCAAGGAAGAGCTCACCGCCCTCCTCCCTTTCAACCCCGGGGGGAGGCACTCACTATGTCTCTTTTGACCCCAGAAGGAGCTGCTTGTCCCTCCACAGAACTGGTCCCTGGAGAGAGAGAACTGCCCCAGCATCAGGGTTGTGGGAGGGAGAGAAGAGTTCCTCCACCCCCCAGCTCCACGGCTTCAGCTCTCTCCCACCACAGCCCCAGAGCAAGGGAAGTACTGTGTGCCTTGCTGATGGGCGGGGGGGAGGAGAGCTGGGCCCCGTTTGTCCCCCCTTGCATACACCCCTGGGTGAGAGGACACCTCAGTCTGGAAGCCCATTCAAACCTTCACTGGGATGACAAACAAGGATGCCCAAACATGGTGGTTTCTGTGATGCCTGTCCACTAGGAGCTGTACAGAGATCACTATCTAATTTTACACAGGCTACACAGCCATCAGATGGTAACGACCACTGGTAATTACTCGTCTGAACTGGATTGGAACCCGCAATTTACAGATGAAAGCTTATTTGTCCCATTAACAACCCCCATGCTTATCCAAATGAAACCACTGGACATACTGAGCTAACTAGCTCTTGCTCCCAGACACACTACTATTGATTTATTCAGTTTAACGTGGTAAGGAAATAAATGGCAGCATAGCTAGATTTATACAATCATCTGTTTTGTCATGGATCCATGGCTTATACCTAGCCTTCCCTAGCTTATTCCTAGTGTGGCAGCCCAAGAGCAGGGGCCTACAGAAGCCTGGTCCTATTGGGGTCTGGGAGGTGGGTGGGCTAATGCCCGCCCACCTCTAAAGGACCCTCCCCCAGCCCACGGGCAGGATCCAAAGAGCCCTAGACACCAAATGATTCCAGGGAACAAAGAAAAACAGGGACGGGTGTGAGGGTCAAAAGGCTAAAACGAGGGAACCGGATAGGGACACCGAGCAGAGAACCCCAGACAGCACCCACTGCCCCCCGCCGCCCAAAAGGTCTCGAGAGAGCCAGCGGACGCTGCCCATTGGAACTCTGCCTGGATGCAGGAGCAGAAATAGGCCCCACAGTCGCAGGCCCCTCCCTCAACCATCTCTGCTCCCTGGTCTTATAAATGGCCATCTTGGCAAAAGCCAGGAGGAGGTTGACCAGGAGGTCCCACAACTTTGTGGGGCCACGGATAGGGTGTGCACAGATTAATAGGTGAGGGGAGAAGTGCAGCCAGAACCTCAATAAGAGATTCTGGAGGAGACGAAAGAGAGGCTGTAACGAGAGGGAGGCGGTCAGGAAGGTACGTGGGGCTGGGGGCGGATGGAGAGATCAGGCGGGCCAGGGGTGAGGGGCAGGCGGGGTGCACCCTCTCACAGGACCCTGACGAGATGAACCCGAGCAGTGGGCGGCAAAGCATCCTTCACCTCCTGAAGTATGTGCCGGGGAGTACGTAGGGTGGAGAGCCCCATGCGACCTAGTCTCCCCGGTCGTAGTCCAGGAGATCTCTGATCCTGGTGACTTCTAGCAGGACCAACCTCTGGCACACCCAGGGGGGAACTCGGCCGCCTGCACACGTAGATGGGGATTGTGTAGCAGGGCCCCCACGGTGGCTCCCAAGGACCTGGTTGCTGCAAGCAGCTTCCAGGTCCAGAGGTGGTCCTGGTAGAAGGCCGGCAGCTCGGAGAGGTCTCTCAGAAGACCCCTCAAATAAAGGAGCTGCCGGTCATATCGGAGCCCTCGGAAGCGGCGAAGGAAAGCGTGTGCTAGCGTGCTCCACGCCGGACTACCTGCATCAAATAGTCTCTGCAGGGCCCGGAGGCAGAGGACATGAACCCGTGTGTGCAAACACATCAGGCCCTGCCCTCCCTCCTCCAGGGGAAGATGGAGAACCCCTGCAGAGACCCAATGCAGTCCTGGCCAGAAGAACCGCAGAAGCAGCTGCTAGATCTGATCCAGGAAACCCGGGGGCAGGATGAGGGTGCTGAGATGGTGCCAGAGCACGGACAGGACCAACTGGTTAAGCACCAGGGCCCTCCCACGTAGGGAGAGGCACCGGAGCAGTCCCGTCCATCTCCGTAGCCGCTCACCCACCCTGGACTCCAAACCTTGCCAGTTCTCCAGCGGAGAGGGATGCGTGGCAGAGAGAAAAATGCCGAGATAGAGCAGCAGATCCGCACTCCACCTGATGGCCTGAAGCGCGGGCGGGAGGGAACTCACCTGCCACCCGGCCCCTACCACCAGGCCAGAGCTCTTGACCCAGTTGACCTGGGTGCAGGAGACCGCCGAGTAGACGGCTTGGCAGGCCTCCACCCACGCCAGGTCTCCCGGGTCCTGGACCACAAGGAGCACGTCATCGGCGTACGCCGACAGGACCAACCGCAGCCGCATCTCCGGCTCACGGAACACCAACCCCGTCAACCTCTTGCAAAGGAGACGGAGGAAGGGCTCAATGGCCAGAGTATACAACTGGCTTGACAGCGGACAGCCTTGACGTGCTCCCCGCCTGAAATGGACCCGTGTGGTCAGGGTCTAGTTGAGCTTGACCAAACACTATGCAGAAGCATACAGCACCTGGAGAAACCCCACAAAGTGGGGCCCAAAGCCGAAGGCCCGCAGGGTGCCCAGGGGGTACCTGTATTCCATCCGGTCGAACACCTTCTCCTGATCCAAGGACAGGAGGGCGAACGACAGACCGTCTCTACACCCTAGCTCTAAGAAATCCCAGACCAGAAAGAGGTTGTCAAAGATGGTACAGCCCAGGATGGTGTAGTTCTGGTCTGGATGGACCACGTCTGCCAACACAGACTTCAGTCTCAATGAGATGGCTTTGGCGACAATTTTATAGTCCGTGCTGAGGAGCGAGACGGGACACCAGTTCCTCAGATCGTGGAGGTCCCCCTTCTTAGGCAGCAAGGCGAGCATGGCTCTCCAAGGACTCGGCCCAGACGCTAACAAGGTCTGGGCCGAGGACGTCCCACAACACGCGATAGAACTCCACAGTCAGCCCGTCCATGCCTGGGGATTTATTGGTGGGTGTGACGGGGTGGCGGGGACCACCGAGGCTAGTCCCGCACCCTGCACTCGGGCACCGGCCGGCCCGGGTGCCGCGAGACCCGAGCAGCTTTGCTGCGCCTGTTCGGCGCGCGCCGCGCAGGAGGCGCCCCAGTGGGCGCGCCGGGGGAGGGGCGGAGGGACCGGAGAACACATGCGCTGGCGTCCCCGGGAAGGGACGCCGACTTCAAAAGGCAGCTCCCAGCTGGGAGCAGAAAAACCGAGACCGGGACCGGGCCGCCGAGGGAGGTAGCAGCCCCGGACCAGCTGGGACGGGGAGCGGAGCCACGGGACGTAGTCGCCCCGGGACCAGCCGGAACCAGGCCGGACCCGATGGAGCAACAGATACGGCGGTGGGGGATCAGCGTGCCAAGATTGGGTGAGGATAACCGCAGGACCTGGCAGGGACGACCGGTGGCCGGCCCGAGAGGAGGAAGCAGGCCAGGACGGGACCAAGGAGGCCCGGGGACCGGTGAGTTGCGGCAGCAGCCCCCCGGGTCGAGCAGGACAGCCGAGACGCCTGTTCTTAGGGTCCTGGGCTGGGACCTGGAGAGAGGGAGGGCCCAGGTCCCCTTCCCCTCGCGGCCGGCGCCGGAGCGGCAATATAGGCTTTTACCGTGGGAAGGACTCGGTGGCCCACGGAAGGGAGGGCCTAAACGGGAGAGCTAAACCCCGAACGGGGGGTGACGCATGACAAGTGGTGGAGAACGTGGGCAGTGACCCAGAACCCCTAGACTTGAGGGGGGAATAGCGAGGGGAAAAAAAAAGGAGGAAAACGGCGGTAAATCCCAAAAGGGGTGAAGGGCGCCTCCCTGGGGCAAAATGGAGGAGGCCGAGAGCCATGGACCCCGCTCAGATATTCGAGTGGCTCACAGAGCCCCAAAAACAGCGGCAACAGCAACAAGTACAGTTGCTGCAGCAGCTAGCTGCCCAAAGCCAGGAACAGCAATGACAGCTGGTTAGGGAAATAACCCAGCAACAGGAAAGATGGGTGCAGCACAGGGCCAATTTAGGCTGGGCCAGTGCCGTACCCCTGGTAGATGGGAGCGAGGGGCCGGTAGGGACAGCCCAATTGCCCATCAGGTTAACAAAGATGGGGCCACTGGACGACCCAGAGGCATACCTTGTGACCTTTGAGAGGGTAGCTCAGGCTGCCCGCTGGCCCGAAGAACATTGGGCCACCCTCCTGGCCCCGTACCTTACAGGGCCCGCGCAACTGGCCTATAGGAGCCTGGCCACCCGAGATGCCTTGAAGTACTGTAAAGTAAAAGAGGCGATGCTTGACCAGATCGGGGTCACGCCAGAGACCTATAGGCAGAGGTTCCGGCACGAGCGATACCCCAACGGGGCACGGCCACGGGCCGTCGCTGAAAAATTAAGGGAACGGGCCTGGCGGTGGCTGGAGCCCGATAACCGGGATAGCACCCAGCTGGCCGATGTTGTGGTGCTCGAGCAATTCCTGCAGGTTCTCCCCCCTGTAGTAAGTTGAGGGTCAGTAACATGGAGTCAGCAGGCCTAAATAGAGGCCTGTAACATGAAAACAGCAACAGGCCTTGCAATCTAGTGAGCAAGACTTTGGTTCAGTAACAGGAGCCAAGAAAGAGGCCCTATTGATAACTATGTAATTGTGTAAGTTAGGTAGAGCATGGAAGGACACAGGGAGGCACTGGGTACAAACTGTAAGCCAAAAGGGAGTAACGGAACATATTAAGAAATGTCTTGGTACAAAGACTCCCTAAAAACTAATGCACATACCGATCTAGGTTCAGGACCAGGTCGGAATTGACAGCATGAAGGATAGTAAGTAAGCCCCCCTTCCGTAAGGTGAAGGGTGGTATCTAAGCAACAGAGGGTGGTAACCCGGTACGTAAAGAAATGATGTAAGTTGTTTGTACCTGTCTATAAAAGGACACCGCAAAGGGTGCTCTCTGGCCGACCTTGGGGGGGAGCACTAGGCGCCTGAACGGCAGGTGTCATTGCCTAAACTTACAGAACGCACAGTAGCTTAACTTTGACTAACTGCTGTTAATATCTGTTATATGGCAATAGGCCTGCCCGGTGTTGGTACCTTGTCAACGCAGGCCATAGTGCCCAGTGGTGTAACATTGTACTGATCTCTGTTACCAACTGGTAGAGCTTCGCATTTGACAATAAACCTGCTCGATTGATTTCAAACCTTGCCTGCATCTGTCGTTTTCCGGGGCCTCTCAGAGATCTCTTGTGTTGACCCAAGTGCACGGGGTCTAACACTCTAGATAAAGGGAGTACCGATTGTTACGCACGCAGCCGAAAGTTTATTATCACCGACGGAGTAGAGGTCCTGTCAGGAGCGCGCCAGGACGACCCTGACCAGACGACGCTGACACTGACAGTCCAGACCACCGAAGGTACCGAGGTAAGAAAACACCGAGGTACGACACCCCCAGGGGCCCAACAATGGGTATGCAGGCACTGCCCCCAGGCGCTGACGGATGCGGTCGCTCTTAGGGAAAACTATATGGCCGCAGAGACCCTAGGAGTGTCAGGGAAGGGAGAAAGAGATACCCGGGGGGGAGCGGCCGCCTAGCAGTAGAGGACGGCCAGAGAGAGGCAGGAAAGGAGTGGGGCCCCGATGGGGCCTAGGACAGGGGGTGGCAAGGCGACCTCCGGAGGCAGAAAAGGAGGGACCCCTCGAGAGCTCGGGAATGGGTGGGCCCAGGGCCAAGGCAACAGGGGGGTGACGGCCGAAGGGGGTACCCCCCGGAACCGCTGTTATGAGTGCGGACAGGAGGGGCACTTCAAGTGGGAATGCCCCTTCATGGATTGCTCCTTCGGGCAGGGCGTACCCTCGGGGGTGCCCCCTTTACCTGGTCAAGGAGCTAAAGTACCCACCCAGGTGGCCTTGGCTCCGCAGCTGGCCTACCCAGTGGTCCTTGGAAGGGATTGGCCCGGCTTCCGACGAATTTTGCAGACCTGGAACCAACCGGACCCCGAGAATTGAGAGGAGGAGCTGGTGGTGGCGGAGACCGAGCCGGATTGGGTCACGGACCGCGACTTCCTAGAGGAACAGAAGAACGATCTGTCCCTAGTCCGAGCCTGGGAGCAGGCCAGAGAAAGTGAAGAAGGCGAGACCCCGAGGCAACAGGGGCCACGCTTTGAGGTACGGGGGGGACCGCCTATACCGTGTGGCCCGGGAAACCGAAGGGCAGGGGGTGGTCTGGCAGCTACTGGTACCGGCCCGCTACCGAAATAGGGTGCTGGAACTGGCCCACGCAAACCCGTGGGCGGGGCATTTAGGCCGGGAGAAGACCCTGCGGCAGCTTACGCAGCGGTTTTTTTGGCCGGGGATATACAAAGCTGTCCAGGACTTCTGTGACTCATGCCCCACCTGCCAACGGACCCGGTTACAGCTCTGCCCTAAGGCCCCGTTGGTACCCCTCCCGGTAGTAGGCGTTCACTTTGAGAGGGTTGGCCTGGACTTGGTGGGACCGGTGGAAAAATCTAAAGCTGGGTTCCAATATATCATGGTCCTGGTGGATTATGCGACCCGTTACCCGGGCGGTGCCTGAGACCACCGCAGTGACGATAGCGGGAGAGCTAGTCGAGGTCTTCGCCCGGGTGGGGATCCCAAAAGAGATCCTAACGGATCAAGGGACTAACTTAACGTCCCAGTTAATCCGAGAATTGTGCAAGTTGTTACGGGTCAAGACCCTGCGGACCTCTGTCTACCACCCCCAGACGGATGGGGTGGTAGAAAGGTTCAACCGAACATTAAAGGAAATGTTAAGACGATTCTTAGATGGGGAGCCCCGGGAGGGGGACAAGGCCCTACCGGCCCTACTGTTCGCCATAAGAGAAGTGCCGCAGGCGTCGACCGGGTTCTCTCCTTTCGAACTGCTGTACGGAAGGCAGCCCCGTGGCATCCTAGACCTCATCAAGGAGACATGGGAAGAGCAGGATCCCCCGTACAGGGAACCGTAAGCTATATCCTAAAGTTAAGGGAACGGCTAAAGCGTCTCGGCGACTTTGCGAAAAGAAATTTACAGCAAGCCCAAGACCGGCAGGCCTTCTACTATAACCGGGGCACCAAAATGAGGGAATTCGAAGCCGGGGATCGAGTCCTCCTCCTGTTGCTGATAAGGGAGTCAAAACTACTGGCCCAGTGGCAAGGGCCCTTTGAAGTAATATGAAGGGTGGGGCCGGAGATTACAAAGTGCAGCTAGAGGGAAAGAGGGCCAGGTCACAAATATACCACGTCAACCTCCTGAAGAAGTGGAAACCCCGCGAGGCCCTTATGATAGTACCCGAGCTGGAGGAACCCGAAGTGGGCCCCTGGACCGGGGAGATGGAGGGTCCCGCACCCCTAGCCGTGGGGGCAGAGCTAACGACCACCCGGCGCCGGGAAGTGGGAGTGATCGCCCAGGAATACGCCACCACTCTCTCCAAGACGCCCAGGAGGACCCGAGCTATACACCACCACATCTCGACAACCCCCGGAAAAAAAGTATGACACGCAGTAAGACCCTTACCCCGGAAGATGTGGGACACCATCAGAAAAGAAGTCCAGGAAATGCTGCGCCTGGGAGTGATCGAAGAGTCCCGGAGCGGATGGAGGAGTGCAATCGTACTGGTACCGAAGCCAGATGAGTCCCTCCGGTTTTGCATGGATTTTCGGAAGGTAAACACGATATCCTGGTTTGATGCGTACCCCATGCCCCGGGTGGACGAGCTGTTAGATCAATTGGGACAGGCCCAATACATATCGACCCTGGATTTAACAAAAGGGTATTGGCAGATCTCTCTTACGCCGGCTTCCAAAGAAAAGACCGCCTTCTCCACTCCGTTTGGGTTGTTCCAGTTTAAGACAAAGCAACGTTCCAGAGGTTAATGGACCAAATCTTACGGGAACACCGGGACTACGCTGCGGCTTATATTGACGACATCGTCATCTACAGCGAGGACTGGGCGGAACACGTACGACACCTACGAGCGGTGTTAGAGACCTTAAGGGACGCCGGCCTCACGGCCAACCCAACCAAATGCCACATAGGCCAAGACGAGGCAACATATCTGGAGTATACCGTGGGAAGGGGGAAGCTAAGACCTCTGACGGACAAGGTGAAAGCCCTAGCCGAATACCACTTCCCAACAACCAAAAAGCAAGTGCGGCAGCTCTTAGGCTTAGCGGGCTATTACTGGAGATTTATCCCCCATTTCACAACCATAGCGGCCCCCCTCACGGACCTGACATGGGCCGATCAACCGAAAAGAGTCGTGAAGTCAGCGGAGGGAGAAAAAGCCTTTAACAAGTTAAGGACCGCCTTGATGGGGGCACCGGTGCTGAGGCAACCGGACTTCTCAAAAGAATTTGTAGTACAGACTGACGCCTCTGCAGTAGGGTTAGGGGCAGTCCTGGCCCAAGACGTAGACGGGGAAGAACACCCAATATTATACTTAAGCTGAAAATTGTTCCCTCGGGAAGGGGCATATGCCACAATTGAAAAGGAGGCCCTAGCAGTAAAATGGGCAGTCGAGTCCCTTCATTATTACTTACTCAGGAGCTCTTTCAAGCTAGTAACCGACCACGCCCCCCTAAAGTGGTTGCAGTCCATGAACGAGGCAAACTCGCGAATAAGGAGGTGGTATTTGGCCCTACAACCCTACAGGTTTGAAGTGGCGCACCAACCAGGACGGAAACATAACAACGTGGACTTTTTTTCAAGGACTGACGAACGGGGAAGCGACGAAGAAGGGAAAGAGGCAAGAAACTCAAGGGGGGGGGGGGCGGTGGGGACCGCCGAGGCTAGCCCCGCACCCTGCACTCGGGCGCCGGCTGGAGGGGCGGAGGAACCGGGGAGCGCATGCGAGACCCGAGCGGCTTTGCTGCGCCTGTTCGCCCCGCGGGCGCGCCGGGGGAGGGGCGAAGGGACCGGAGAACGCATGCGCTGGCGTCCCCGGGAAGGGACGCCGGCTTCAAAAGGCAGCTCCCAGCTGGGAGCAGAAAAACCGGGACCGGGACCGGGCCGCCGAGGGAGGTAGCAGCCCCGGACCAGCCGGGACAGGGAGTGGAGCCGCGGGACCAGCCGGAACCAGGCCGGACCCGACGGAGCAACAGATACGGCGGTGGGGGATCAGCGCGCCAAGATTGGGTGAGGATAACCGCAGGACCTGGCAGGGATGACCGGTGGCCGGCCCGAGAGGAGGAAGCAGCCCAGGACGGGACCAAGGAAGCCCGGGGACCGGTGAGTTGCGGCAGCAGCCCCCCGGGTCGAGCAGGATGTCCGAGACGCCTGTTCTTAGGGTCCTGGGCTGGGACCTGGAAAGAGGGAGGGCCCAGGTCCCCCTCCCCTCGCGGCCGGCGCCGGAGCGACAATACAGGCTTTTACCGCGGGAAGGACTTGGTGGCCCAAGGAAGGGAGGGCCTAGACGGGAGAGCTAAACCCCGAACGGGGGGTGATGCATGACAGTGGGCATGAGACAGAGGGCTTCCGAGAACTCTGCCAGAGAGAGAGGCAGCTCTAGCCGGTCCCAGTCGCCTGTGCTGACCATTGGGAGTTTGTTCCAGAGAACTCTGTGGGTGTCGGCGTTGGTCGGATCCGGCAAGAAAAGGGAGACATAGAAGGCACGAGCCCTCTCGCGCATCTCCTCCAGATCCGTGAGAGGGGTGCCATCCTCCGCCAAAAGTCAGGTGACGTGCTTTTTAGCCCTCCTCTTTTTCTCCAGGGCGTAGAAGAAGCGAAGGAGATGGATGCGGGATCGAACAAAGGTGCCCCAGACCCGAAGGTCCTCGAGGGCCCGGAGTTCCTCCCGCCTCTCCCGGTACGCTCTGCAGAGGGATGGATCTCCGGGGCCCGTGGCCAGCCGCCTCTCTAGCTCTAAGACCTCCCGTTCCAACTGCTCTATCGCCGCATCCCTCCGCCGGCTGGCCCCCCTGGGTGTAGTTGCAGCAGAAGAGCCGCGTGTGCACCTTCCCCACATGCCATCACCACGGCGCCGAGGGCAAGGCGTGCCACCGCCCGCGCCAGGCCAGTCAGAACTCCCGGAAGGACGCTACAAAGCCCACATTCTCCAGCAGGCTGTAGTTGAAATGCCAGTAGGCCAAGTGGTGGTCTGAGAACGGGGCCGGCCGAATGCTTCAGGAGTGAGCCCAAGAAAGATGACAACGGGAGAGATAAATGCGGTCCAACCGGGAGTGAAACAACCGTTGACCTTCCACCCGGACGTAGGTAAACGCTGCATCCTCGCCCGGGTGGAGGTCTCGCCAGACGTTGACCAGGGAGTGTTGGTCTATTATCCCCCTGAGAATGTCCGCGGCAGCCAGGCACCGCTCGGTCCTGGCTCATTGGGCCCCACAGCAAACCGTGACCATACCCAAACGTGAGCAGGGCGTCACGGAAGCCACAGACCTGCTAGTAGGCCGCAGCTTCCCGCCGCCCAGTCCCTTTACCCTCCCCCAAAATGGCCCTTACAGTCTGGAGGATGAGATGGAAGTCTCCCCGGCGCGGAAGGGTGAGAGCTACTTCGTTCTTGGAGCCACAGATGTCCTTCAAGAAGTCGCACATCTTGCCCCTCAGCGCATCGGGGCTTTGGGCCTCCGAACGTCTTGGGGCCAGACCCCTCCGCGAGCCCTGCGACCAATCGACACGGGGACGAAGGGACTCTGAAGTCCCTGCTGGGATAACGGCAGGGGTAGTGGCGGAGGGAGAACAGCCCCAGACATGCTGGGAGCGGGAGAAACAGCAATAGAGTAAGGGGAGGAGAAGAGGTCAGGAAGGGGATCGGGGAAAGGAGGGAGAGGAGGACGGGGAACGGGGAGGAAGAGGTGGTAGGGTTAGGAAAAAGACAAGGAGGAGGAGGAGCAGGAAGAGGAGTGGGAAATTCGGTTGGGAGAGGGGCTGAACAGGGAACAGGAGTGGGGTAGGGGGTTAGGAGTGGGAGCAGGGTCCGAAGCCTCAGCGGAAGAGGCACCGGGATGCGGTGCCTCCTCGCAGGGCAGGGGATCGGTGTCAGTATCTCCCCAGCGCCAGGTTTCGGCACCGCCAAGAGTGCAGCGCCGGAGGCCCCAGCGCCAGGGGTGATGGGGAACGATGGGAACTCCCGCCTGCTAGGAGCCCCCAGGGGTTCGGTGGCCGAAGTGCTGCCAATGGCCGGGCAGACGGTCGCACCCTGGGGCAGCCCGGAGGCAGGGAGAAGCGAGAGTGGTGGGTCGGAAGGGGAAGGAGAGGCCAACTGTTGTCCTCCAGGGCATGGTGATCCCCCTCTGAGGCAGCCAGAGTCAACCCTAAAGCCTCCACCTCCTGGGAGAGGAAGACAAGCCCGCTGCCCACCACCAGGTGGTGGTGTTTGTCGGTGGCAGGGTCAGCGGTCGCCTCCTCAGCGGAGATGGGGACAGTGGGAGCATCCCCTGTGAATACTCCCTCTTGCAGAGACTTTGGGAGGGAGGCGTTTACCCCTCCTGCAAACTCCACAGTCACCTCAGCCACCCCACAGCGCTGCGAAGCATCCAGGGGCTCAGAGGGAAGGATGGCTCCAACGTCCACCCCCAGAGGAGTGGGGAGGGTATCCTCCCCTTCAGTGGGTGGGGTGGAACGCCAGGCTCGCTTGCGGCGCCTCCCCATGGCAACCTCCCATCCCTCAGAGGAGGAGGGCTGGGCCCGAATGGGGGAGGAGCCAGGGGACAAAGGCAGTGGTGGGAGGGCGAGGGAAGACAAGGGCTGGGCAGCTGGGGAAAGGGAAACCTCCCCCTGAAGTAGGCCCTGTCCGAGTCCCGTCACCGACCCCGCCACCCTCTCCTCCATAGTCCCGGCCTTGCTGCTTTTGGCAGTGGCAGCGGCACCCGCTCGCTCGGCTGGGCCCTGTGGAGCCTGAGCGGGACCGACGACTGTCACAGTTGGAAGAGGGGCGACCCCACGATCTGGACTGTCAGGGCCACCGGCGATAGTGGGGCCGGTGCCCTCCCGGGCGTCGGGGAGTTTGAGTGGGAGATCTGTTAGAGGAGAAGTTTGTATTTGGTTTTGTATTTGTATTGTTTGTATGTGTAGAGGCTTGTAGGGGCAGTGTGCTACAAGAGAAGCTGAGCCCTGATTAGGGGGCGGGGCCTCGCTGATTAGGGGGCCTATAAAGGTAGCCATCCAGTCAGGCAGTGGCACAGACAGCTGCTGTGGCACAGGAGCCAGCAAACAGAGCTGTAAACAGGGGAGTTTGAGTGGGAGTTTGGATTGTGGGACTTGTTTGGGGTTTGTTTCTGTCGGGGAGGGTGTTTTGGTTTGTTTTTGTGTTCGCCGGATTAACAGGATTTAGGTGAGAAGGCTGATAAACACAGAGGTAGTAGTGGCCATGACCCAAGCAGTAGAGGACACAAGGAGAATGATTGGATGTGGCAGCTGTGCTTTGTACATGATTCTGGAGGGGATACCTGAAAGGAATTTTGTTTGCATGAAGTGCCACCTGTTAGAGCTGATGGAAGAAAAGATCCGAGGATTGGAGATGCAGGTGGAAACTCTGGTCGAGTTTAGAAGGGGGTTCAAGCAGATGATGGAGCAAAGGCATGAGGTGGCTGAAGGGGAAAGCTTAGACATGCAGATGGAAGCAGGATCAAAGGCCTCTGAGGGGACTGCTGGGAAGAAAATGGACAGTGGAAGCATGTGACTAAGAGAACCAGGCAGAGGAAAAGATGGGCCAGTGAAGGAGAAATTGAGCTCAAGAACAGGTATACGGAGTTGGAGAATGAAGAAGGGGTTCAGCAGGTGGCCAATGCAGGTGGAAGGGCAAGGAAGAAGAGAAGAGTGGTTAGTCCCATAGATAAAGGGGAAGAGTCGATGGAGGTAACACCAATAATGAGCACCAGGAGGATACAGGATGGGTTGAAGAGGATTACAAGGGAAAATAGGAATGGAAAGGATTTGCAGCCAGAGGAAGCAAGAGATAGACCAGAGAATTGCATTGTCACCAGGAAAAGGCAGGTCTACGTGATTGGGGACTCCTTATTGAGAAGAATAGACAGGCCTGTAACCAGAGCTGATCCAGAGAATAGAAGGGTGTGCTGTCTGCCAGGAGCTAAGATACGGGATGTGGAACTGAGGTTGAAGAGGATCCTAAAGGGAGCAGGAAAGAATCCATTGATCATCCTTCATGTAGGAACAAATGATACGGCTAGATTCTCACTGGAACGAATCAAGGGAGACTATGCCAGGCTGGGGAAGACGCTTAAGGAAATCGAGGCTCAGGTGATCTTCAGTGGGATTCTGCCTGTTCCTAGAGAAGGGCATCTAAGGCGTGACAGGATTATGATGCTCAATAGATGGCTCAGGCAGTGGTGCTATAAGGAGGGCTTTGGGATGTATGGCCACTGGGAGGCATTCACGGACAGAGGACTGTTCTCTCGGGATGGACTTCACCTAAGTAGGGAGGGAAATAGACTTCTAGGATGGAGGCTGGCACAACTGATTAAGAGAGCTTTAAACTAGGAATTTGGGGGAGACGGTTGGGAGATGTCCAGGTAATCTCTACGCCGGATTTTAGCATTGAGAGGGAGGAAAAACGAAGTAAGAAAGGATATAGCTGGGGTAGGAGAATGGACATAAGGAGGAAGGGTAGGTGGATACTAGTCTAATAGGTCATATTGGAGGTACAATGTCCGTGCCAAATTGGGTAAAGAATGTGAGTGAGGCCAAACAGCAAAAATTAAGATGTTTGTACACCAATGCGAGGAGCCTAGGTAACAAAATGGAGGAACTAGAGCTACTGGTCCAGGAAGTGAAACCAGATATTATAGGAATAACAGAAACATGGTGGAATACTAGGCATGACTGGAGTACAGGTATTGAAGGGTATGTGCTGTTTAGGAAAGACAGAAATAAGGGTAAAGGAGGTGGAGTAGCATTGTATATCAATGATGAGGTAGATCAGTGGTCCCCAACGTGGTGCCCGCGGGCGCCATGGTGCCCGCCGGGGCATTTATGTGCGCCCGCCAAATGATCTGAGCCGGTCCCGGCCCCGGTGCGCGGCGCATGTGTGGTACCGGCCCCGGGCACGTGGCGCATGGGCAGCCCGGCCCCCGGGCGCCTGGCACGTGAGCAGCCCGGCCCCCGGGCGCCCGGGCAGCCCGGAAAGGTTGGGGACCACTGAGGTAGATTGTAAAGAAATAAAAAGTGATGGAATGGAGAAGACAGCGTCTGTCTGGGCAAAAATCACATTGGGGAAGAAAACTATTAGATCCTCCCCTGGGATAGTGCTTGGGGTGTGCTATAGACCAACGGGATCTAATTTGGATATGGATAGAGACCTCTTTAATGTTTTTAATGAAGTAAATACTAATGGAAACTGCGTAATCATGGGAGACTTCAACTTTCCAGATATAGACTGGAGAACAAGTGCTAGTAATAATAATAGGGCTCAGATTTTCTTAGATGCGATAGCTGATGAATTCCTTCATCAAGTAGTTGCTGAACCAACAAGGGGGGATGCCATTTTAGATTTGGTTTTGGTGAGTAGCGAGGACCTCATAGAAGAAATGGTTGTAGGGGACAACCTTGGCTCGAGCGATCATGAACTAATTCAGTTCAAACTGAATGGAAGGATAAACAAAAATAAATCTGAGACTAGGGTTTTTGATGATTTCAAAAGGGCTAACTTTAATAAATTAAGGAAATTAGTTAGGGAAGTGGATTGGACTAAAGAATTTATGGATCTAAAGGCGGAGGAGGCCTGGGATTATTTTAAGTTAAAGTTGCAGAAGCTATCAGAAGCCTGTATCCCAAGAAAGGGGAAAAAAGTTATAGGCAGGTGTTTTAGGCCAAGCTGGATGAGCAAGCATCTCAGAGAGGTGATTAAGAAAAAGCAGAAAGCATATAAGGAGTGGAAGATGGGAAGGACCAGCAAAGAAAGCTACCTTATTGAGGTTAGAGCATGTAGGGACAAAGTGAGAGAGGCTAAAAGTCATGTAGAGTTGGACCTTGCAAAGGGAATTAAAACCAATAGTAAAAGGTTTTATAGCCATATAAAATAGGAAAAAACCAAAAAAAGAAGAAGGGGGACCGCTAATCACTGAGGATGGAGTGGAGGTTAAGGATAATCTAGGCATGGCCCAATATCTAAACAAATACTTTGCTTCAGTCTTTAATGAGGCTAATGAAGAGCTTAGGGATAATGGCAACATAACAAATGGGAATAAGGATATGGAGGTAGATATTACCAGGGCTCGACAAACCGCTGATTCTACTCGCCCGTGGCGAGTAGATTTCAGCCCGTCGCGCCGTGCGCCCCATTCACCGGCACTGCGCGCGTGCGCAGTGCCGGTCTGGCGCATGCGCGGTGCAGGGCTGGCGAGTAGCTCTCGCCGCAGGTTGTCAAGCCCTGGATATTACCATATCAGAGGTAAAAGCCAAACTCGAATAGCTTAATGGGAGCAAATCGGGGGGGCCAGATAATCTTCATCCAAGAATATTCAAGGAACTGGCACATGAAATTGCAAATCCATTAGCAAAAATTTTTAATAAATCTCTAAACTCAGGGGTTGTACCATTTGACTGGAGAATTGCTAATATAGTTCCTATTTTTAAGAAAGGGAAAAAAAGCGACCCCGGGTAACTATAGGCCTGTTAGTTTGACATCTGTAGTATGCAAGGTCTTGGAAAAAATTTTGAAGGAGAAAGTAGTTAGGGACATTGAGGTTAATGGCAATTGGGACAAATTACAACATGGTTTTCCAAAAGGTAGATCGTGCCAAACCAACCTGATCTCCTTTTTTGAGACAGTAACAGATTTTTTAGATAAAGGAAATGCAGTGGATCTAATCTACCTCGATTTCAGTAAGGCATTTGATACAGTACCACATGGGGAATTATTGGTTAAATTGGAAAAGATGGGGATCAATATGAAAATTGAGAGGTGGATAAGCAACTGGTTAAAGGGGAGACTACAGCGGGTCATACTGAAAGGTGAACTGTCAGGTTGGAGGGAGGTTACTAGCGGAGTTCCTCAGGGACCAGTTTTGGGACCAATCTTATTTAATCTTTTTATTACTGACCTCGGCACCAAAAGTGGGAGTGTCCTAATAAAGTTTGCGGATTACACACAGTTGGGAGGTATTGCCAATTCAGAAAAGGATCGGGATATCATACAGGAAGATCTGGATGATCTTGTAAATTGGAGTGATAGCAATAGGATGAAATTTAATAGTGAGAAGTGTAAGGTTATGCATTTAGGGATTAATAACAAGAATTTTAGTTATAAGCTGGGGACACATCAGTTGGAAGTGACGGAAGAGGAGAAGGACCTCGGAGTCCTGGTTGATCACAGGATGACTATGAACCGCCAATGTGACATGTCCGTGAAAAAGGCTAATACGGTCTTGGGATGCATTAGGCGAGGTATTTCCAGTAGGGATAAGGAGGTGTTAGTGCCGTTATACAAGGCATTGGTGAGACCTCATTTGGAATACTGTGTGCAGTTCTGGTCTCCCATGTTTAAGAAGGATGAATTCAAACTGGAACAGGTACAAAAAAAGGGCCACTAGGATGATCCGAGGAATGGAAAACCTGCCTTATGAAAGGAGACTCAAGGAGCTTGGCTTGTTTACCTTAACCAAAAGAAGGCTGAGGGGTGACATGATTGCTCTCTTTGAATATATTAGAGGGATAAATACCAGGGAGGGAGAGGAATTATTTAAGCTCAGTACCAATGTGGACACAAGAACAAATGGATATAAGCTGGCTATTAGGAAGTTTGGACTTGAAATTAGACGAAGGTTTCTAACCATTAGAGGGGTGAAGTTCTGGAACAGCCTTCCAAGGGAAGTAGTGGGGGCAAAAGACCTATCTGGTTTCAAGATTAAGCTAGATGGGTTTATGAAGGGGATGGTTTGATGAGTAACACGATCTTGGTAACTAAGGGTACATCTAGACTACAGGCTTTTGTCGACAGAAGTTTTGTCGACAGATACTGTCGACAAAGAGCGTCTAGACTACATCCAGTTCTGTCGACAAAGCAAGCCGCTTTGTCGACATGACAGCGTAGACGCAAAGGACAGTGTAGATGCAATAATGCCTTCTGTTGACAGAACTCTGTCGACGACAAAAGGCATTATTCCTCGTAGAATGAGGTTTACAGCCGTCGACAAAACTGCTGAGTTCTGTCGACGTTATGTCGACAGAACTCAGTGGCAGTGTAGATGCAGGTATAGTTTTGTCAACAAAAGTACACTTTTGTCGACAAAACCCTGTAGTCTAGACACACCCTAATTGACCTTTCACTACCAGTGGTAAATAGACCAATAGAGGGATGATAGGAGTTACTATAGAGAACTTTTTCCTGGGTGTCTGGCTGGTGAGTCTTGCCCACATGCTCAGGGTTCAGCTGATCGCCATATTTGGGGTCGGGAAGGAATTTTCCTCCAGGGTAGATTGGCAGAGGCCCTGGAGGTTTTTTGCCTTCCTCTGTAGCATTGGGCACGGATCACTTGCTGGAGGATTCTCTGCATCTTGGGGTCTTTAAACCATTTGAGGACTTCAATATCTGAGATATAGGTGAGAGGATTATTCCAGGAGTGGGTCGGTGAGATTCTGTGGCCTGCATTGTGCAGGGGGTCAGATTAGATGATCATAATGGTCCCTTCTGACCTTAAAGTCTATGAGTCTATGCCGAGCCGGGCCAGGGGACAGTCCTTTCGGACATGCCCTGTCGCCCGACAGAGAAAACACCGGGCCTTCCCCACGGTGTAATACACCCAGTACTGGGCCCCTTGATGGGGCACCAGAAATGCTCCTTCTAGGGCTTCCCCGCCCCACCCCGCCCCACCCCGCCCGCCGGCAGTAGTTGGATTTGTACCTGCCGACGAAAGGAGAGAAAATGGCAGAAGGTAGGGTCCTTGCAGCCGAAAGGAAGGGGACTTAGGACTGACAAGGCCCTCCCCAGGGTGGAGAGGAAAGGTAGTAGGGCGGTGTTGGGGAGAAAGGGAGGAAGATACCACCCCTACGCCCAGGTCCTCCAGAGGCTCGAGTGGGACATGGACTCCCCCCCACCACCAAACCCCTCTCCACCGCCTCCTGGGCGGCGGCCTCAGACGCCAGGAAGAATACCACCCTCCCGAACATCTTAGACGCCACCACCACGGCCGCGGGCCCCACCACACATGGCAACACCTGCACGTAGGTCTCCACATGGGGCGAGGCTGACACCAGGAGACAACGGACCCCGTGCCTCCTGGTCAGGGTGGGAAAGGGGCCACGGCCATCCAAGATGGAATTCCGGGAGGTGGCTTGGGCAGCGGCTACCTGGGCGTACGCCCTGGGGGCCGGGACACGGTCGCCCCCAGAGCTGGTGGAAGGAACAGGGGGGCAGGAAGAAGGGGAAGCCACGGCCGACACTGGGGCCGCGGTTGGCGGGGGTGAGCCTTCGCCACAGGAGGTTTGGCCTTCCAGGCGGGGCTCTTGCCCTTTTTGGTCCCCCGGCCCTTCCTGCCCTTCAGGGGGGCATTCTTAATGGTGACCAGAGGTGTCGCGGCAGGAACGGTCGAGGCCCCGCTGTCTCCGTCCATGTCCGCCATCTCCACTGTAATGACAGGGGGCCCGGCAGCCTCAGAGGAGTAGTTGTTTTTAGATGTGAGGAGGGGTGGGGAAGGGTCGGCAGGGGTGTCATGAGACAACCCCTCCATTGTGGTCATGGGCGGGGAGGAAAGGACAAGAACAACCAGTTGGGAAGGACAAAAGTGCTAGGGGAGGGAACAAGGGGGGAAGGGAGAGGAGGAAGGAGGTTCACCGCTCCCCCCTGCTAGGCTGGAAGTGGGGTGGGAGGGCAACAATGCAGAAAGGGGAAGGGAGAATAAAGGAGTAAGGGGTACAGCTCCCAGCACAGGATGGAAAGAGCGGCTCCTCTGGCTGCACTGGGGAGATGAGGAGGTCAATTATTTAAAGAACACGGGGACTAGTGAAGCTGTGTGTGCAGGGAGGGTAACTAAAAAGGAGGGGGAAGCTCAGGTGCCAAAGAAACAACGAGGGGCATGGACACACAATAAAGTGTGTGTGGGGGTGGAGACAAGCAGAGGGAAGGAAAGGCAGGCAGTGACAAGATGCCTACTCCAACAAGGAGGCTAGACACGGCTGGGGGAAGGGAACCAATGTTCCCACAGGCGCCTGAGTAGCAGGCCCACAGCACCTGCTGCAGGGCCCAGCAGACCAGAGGAGGGGCAGGGAGGCAAGCAGCGGGGCCGAGAATGGAAAAAGGCCCCTGCAGCAACTGGGGTTGGGGAGGGAACAGCAGCAGAAGCACAGAGGCAGGGGAATCAGGGGGAGTTGAACCACCCCCTGCCCCCAGCACCCCACAAGAGCTGCACCAGCCCCTGAACAGGAACCCTGATGGAAAGGCCCCTTCTCCCCCCCCCAACACAGGGCAGGCTGTGGGGAGAGAGAACCCCAGGGGCTGCCCTAAAGCAGCCCCCTTACCTCCTCTGCCCCAGGGAGAGCAGCAGCAGGAATGGTGGAGTTCAGGCCTGCCGAGGTGAAGAAAAGGGGCCAAAATAGACCCCTAAGAAGATGGGGGGGGTCCTCCCCCCTCCCCAGAGGCAGGGCATCAGAGACCCGCCCCCCACTCCCCTGCACCCTCAACACCTAGCTGAGGTGAAGGGGGGAAAGCAGCCTGCAAGAAAGGCAGGTGGAAAAAAGGAGCCTGGCCCAGAATGTAGGGGTAGCCAGGGCCTCCGCATTGCGACAGCAGCAGGCACCCCCTCCCAAAAAGGAAGAAGAGAGGAGGGGTGCAGGAGACAGTGCAGCACCCTGAGAGCAGGGGGCTGCAGAAGCCGCATGGAAGGCAGAGACACTGGGTATGTGGGTTTATGTTCCCAGAGTAGAAGGCTTCCAGAGACTGTGGCCCAGCCATTAGGACACCTGAAGCCCATCTGGAGTCAGCCTGGAGGGAAGGCTGATTAGAACACTTGCTGCCAGTTAAGGCTAATGGGTGCACCATAAAAACCTTCCCTCAGGCAAGGCAGAAGAGGGAGAAAAGGGATGGACCAGAGAAGAGCTGCTGCAGCTGCCGTGCCCCCCCTGCCCCAAAAAAAAGGCAGCCAGCAACAAGGCCTGTTCCAAGGCCTCGGGGAGGTGGTACTCAGGAAGGTTTAGGGAAGTGGCCCAGGGAGGGGCTGCTGTTCAGTGGGGCAAGTGCTAAGCTTCAGAGCCCACTCAGGGCTACCCCCCTGGGCTGGAACCTGGAACAAGTGGGTGGGACCGGGTTCCCCCCAATCCTCCTCCCAGCTGGTGGGCTGCCAGTAAGGAACAGGGGAGACCCTGTGGACTAATGGAGGGACTGACCTCCAAACCCCTGGACTGGCTGATGATGAAAAGGGCTCTGATAGCGGGGTACCTTTGCCTTCGTGGCAGTGATAGGGACACTGTGAGCCTCTGAGGCACACAAAGAAAACCTGCCAGGAAGTGTAGGATGCAGGGGCTTAGCCCAAACTTGCCACACTAGTCAGCACCTGACCTGTGCTTTCCAATTCACAGAATACAAATCTGGTCACGTTACCTACCTTGAGTTGGTTAAATTTGAGTAGGTCACTGTCACAGCTACCAGTGAAGGATGAGAGAAGCCTGCGTTGCTCTGACCTCCTCTCAGAGCCAGCCCGGGTGGAAGCATGAGGTTGAGCAGGGATGCTCATTCCCTGCGAACAAGGAAGAACAGTTCAGGAGTTGCAATTTAAAAAGATCTGAGGCGATCCATTTGTACATTTCCTAGAGACCAAAGTTGAGCCAGTGAGGAGTCTGATGCACATTCCCACACAGCCAGTACACATCTTATTGCAGAATGAGAACAGAAAACAAACAGTGTAGAAACTCTTGTATTAGTTAATACAGTCTGCTGTGGCTTGTGAAAAACTCCCTATAGTACATCTACAGCGTGGCCTACTAGGTAAGCTGGGTTTCAGAAAATCTGGACTCTTGGGTTCTTCTTCCAACTCTATCACAAAACAAGTGGTCCACATAGCTCAGTAGTTGGTCTCTGACAGAGGCTGTTACCAGATGCTTGAGAGCAAAGTGCAAAACCCTCATAGTGGACACATACTGATTAATGTGATCTTAGAGGTAAGTTTCTTCCAAATCCTAGTCAGTCAGGAGTTGTCTCATCTCTTGCAGAATGAGGTCTTATAGCCTTTTTTTTAAATCCTATCTGATATGATTGTGGAGATTCTCATTATCCATATATGGTCTAATCCTTTCTTGACTCCTCCTGGAAATTACTTCAATAGGTTAGTTATGCTTTGTTGAAAAGGAACATTTCATTAGTTTTAGATTCAATGCCTTTTAATTTTACCGAATGTCCCCTTGTTCTTATATCATGACAAAAGGTAAACAGGAGCACTTGATTTGCCTTCTCTGGTTAATTTGATTACCTACATCACATCCCCTCTCCAACTATACAGTCCCACTTCTGAGGTTATGGTTCTGTTATAGGAGTAGGTAGGTGAGGTTCTGTGGCCTATAATGTGCAGAAGGTCAGACTAGTGGATTGTGATGGTTCCTTGTGATCTTAAATCTGAGTCTTCAGTCTCTCTTCACATACAAGTCTTTCTGTTCCTCTAATCCAGGGGAAGGGGAACCTAAGGCCCAGGGGCCAGATGCGGCCCCTGGCTTGCCTGGATCTGGCCCCTGAGGGCCCCCCCCCAGCATTGGGTAGCTCACGCTGGCACTCCAGCCCCCCACAGGGCTAGAGCACACAAAATCTACTAGGCTGGGCCCCACTAGGCTCTAGTGTGCAAGGGGAATGGGGGCAGGGGGGTGTCTTTATCCTTCTCAGTCAGGGGCCATGCCAGTGAGGGTTTTTTTTTTTTTGCTTCTCACTTGTGTGCAGCTCCCAACTGATTTTTCTGTGGGTCAGCAGCCCCCCAAGCCAAACAAGGTTCCCCAGCCCTGCAATAATCACTATCACACCTCCTTGCCCTGCAATACAATACTTTATTGGGGCTGCCGTATACCAAGGTATTTTAGATCTATACAGAAAAACAGGTTCCTCAGTCCTCAAACTATTTCCAGAATGACAAACTATACATTTACGTAAGGGTCACTTCACTTTGACCACCATGGAAATGCCCCTGCAATGCAGTGCAATAGCTATTGTGAAATTCAATGCAGCAGCCACTGTGAAAACACCAGCAACAATAGAGCAAACCTTTTCTTTATGAGAGGAGATGAAGGGCACCACTTACAGTTGTACCAACAGGGACATTTAAGTAGGCAGAATGCATTTCCCCAGATTGGAATTTGGCCAGGACACAGGGAGAAGACACCCCCACACTTACAGAAAATAACCCAGGACCTTTAATGATCTTAAATCAATAGGATCTCTGTTTTTTCTTAATTGAAAGGTAGTACTTGCAACAGGGGAACACCATACTGAGGCACAGGCTTAGTAACTCTCCTCTCTGAGACGGAATTAACACTACATTCAAGACAAACCCAGTTAACACAAGGAAGCAGTCAGCAATATGAGTGTGCTTACTTGTGTATCAGCTGGAGGCTCCTCTGCAAATGCACGACTAGTGTTGAGGTATTTAAGTTTGTCCTTCTTATCAATTTTGTAATAGCCTTCGCTTCGGGCACAACCTGTAACATGCTCCCGCATCCCATCATCCCGCTGCTTCTTTTTCGGTGTAGAAAAGCTAGTAGGTGGAACTAAGTTAAGGAGAAACCCAGCTATATGTGGAATTCAGACAACAAAACACTCTGCTTGGTATTTGGTGCTTACAGCCATGAGGACAATTTCAATGCTTAAAAAAAAAAAAAAAGAGAAGGAGGAAATTAAGACCATTTGCCAAAAAAAGTCTATAGAGAAGTGCAAATCTAACTATCAGGTAACTGGACCCTGGAAAGGTCTGCATATTTTATTGTGGGTTTTAGGAGTCAGCAAATGAAAATGGCTTCCCTCTAGTGGTTGTGTGGTGACAATGTCAAGTGAGTTTGGGCATCAGGTCTACACTACAGCCGAAGGTCGATTTAAGGTATGCAATTTCAGCTATGTAAAAAACATAGCTGAGTCAACGTACCTTAAGCTGAGCTTCTGCACCATCCTCACAGTGGAAGGTTGATGGGAGAAACGCTCCCATCAACTTCCCTTACTTGCAAGGAGTAGGAGTTCTGGTGTCAACAGGGGCACCCTCAGCATTTGATTTAGCAGGTCTTTAATAGACCGCAACATCCATCTTCTCTGTAGTCTAGACATGTCCAGTCTATTTCCCTGTGGACAAAGGATACTGCCACTGTGGGCACTAGTTGATAGTCTCAATACAAAGGCCAGGGACTGTATGGACAAAGACCAAACTCATTGCTCACCCTTAGGTTATGTCTAGACTACATGCCTCTGCCGACAGAGGCATGTAGATTAGGCTACCCGACATAGTCAATGAAGCGGGGATTTAAATAATCCCCGCTTCATTAAAATAAACATGGCTGCCGCGCTGTGCCGACGATCAGCTGATCCGGCACAGCGTGGCAGTCTAGACGCGGATCTGTCATCTGGGGAAGCCTTTGCCGACCGATCTGGCTTCCCCAGATGACAGATCCGCGTCTAGACTGCCGCGCTGTGCCGGATCAGCTGATCGTCAGCACAGCGCGGCGGCCATGTTTATTTTAATGAAGCGGGGATTATTTAAATCCCCGCTTCATTGACTATGTTGGGTAGCCTAATCTACATGCCTCTGTCGGCAGAGGCATGTAGTCTAGACATACCCTTAGAGTTGGTCCTTCAAGGTAAAGGATGGAGCAGAGTGGTATGGGACAAGTTAGCACTGCTGTTCCCCATGCTGTACATGATCGGCAGCTACTGAAAGAACTTCAGCTTCCAGGGCCAACAATCTAGTACTTTCCATGAGCTCAGAAAATTAAATAGTTTTTAGGGTTTGGGGGAAAAAAACCCCCTAAAACAACCCTACATGAGAAATACAATGAAACAGAAGGGTGGAAAGGTCCATTTGTCAAGAAAAAGCTGTTCTGGAGATGATTTCTGCAAAGCACATGACCATGGACAGATACAACAGCCCCCTGAGTTCCTGGCTGAGCAGTTTGCTCTCTGTTTTTAATGACATTTTCCACTCACTTGTAGTGTTCCTAGAACTTCCTTGCAACATCTCAGACTGTTGTCCAGATACCATGTACGTATCACACCAAAGAATCATCACTTGATTTAGCACTAGAAAGGGCAAGGAGACACTCCCTCTCCCAAATCCTGCTCCTGATTAACCTTAAAAAGTGGTGAGGAGTCCTGTGGCACCTTATAGACTAACCGAAGTGTTGGAGCATAAGCTTTCATGGGCAAAGACCCATTTCGTCAGATGCATGTCTTTGCCCACGAAAGCTTATGCTCCAACACTTCGGTTAGTCTATAAGGTGCCACAGGACTCCTCGCCGCTTTTGCAGATTGACTAACACGGCTACCCCTCTGATTAACCTTAGTACCACATCTCTCCAGACTTCCACAGGAGCAGAATCAGGCCCAGGCAGATATTCCAAACCCCATTCTGAACTCCTCATTGGCCAGGCAAAACACAGGACTAGATTGATTAGAATATTAAACCCCTCCTCTCTCTGATATCAACCTATGTAGAAAACAGCACTGTGCAGCAATTGGAGCTGGGGATGGGAACAAAAGCTTATATTCTCCAATCTGCCACCAATCCCATCTGACTTTGGGTGACAACATTCACTTCTCTTTGCTTCAGTTTCCACAACTGCACAATTGCATGCAAATTATTTTTTCCCCCCATACAAGGGTATGACAAGGATTCATGAGTGTTTAAGAGCGTTGAGGTCCTAGCTCAAAGTAATACAGGAGGACAAAGCATTGTAATATCACATCACACTGCAAGACTATTAAAACAGTTATGATTCCAATCTTTGTTTTCACCAGATGTCCCTAAAACAAGCTCTTCTGTTCAGTAAATCTTGCCTACAAACAAGCTATTGAAACAGCTATTGCAAACAGGTTACTGTACACACAACTATTTTATGTCTAAGCAGTGTCAGAGTCTATTATTATGTGCCCGTAGCTGCTTCATCTAGAGGTGCTGGTTATTTGCAACTTTAAATGCATCCTATGTAATCTGCCTACTTAAAGAATAAATTGATTGGCAAATTTCTAGCCAGTTGCACGTAAAATAAAATTAAAAAGGACATTATCAAGTCAAAGTTTTTTTATATATATTTCTATGATTTGCCCCTTTAAATTCTAAAGGAAACAGGCATTTTTGGTTTTTAACAAAAATTGCTGCATGTGCAGACTGGGTTAGTGTAAAATGAAAGTGAGAAGTCCTAAAAGTGAAGCTAACTAGCATAGTTTAATTGTTTACACTGAGAATGAAAAATCAAACAAGAGATTCAATTTTTCATTTACTATTTACATCTTGGATTACTAACACAGGTAAGTATTTTTTCAAAACAACTGAACTTGTCAATATCTCATCAAGACACAACACCCCTGAAAATGACTTATCTTGTAATAAAATCTCCACCAGCCAAAGGAAGCATCCTCCCAATGGGTACACATTTAAAATGTACTACAAAAGCAGTGTTAACATACAACTGTATTTAGATTGTGGCAGTTACACACATGACTATGTTCACTTCTGAAAGAAGGAATCTGTGTAGAAGTAGAATTCTGTTGTCTGATTGGGAGCATAAGTACATAAACATGTGCATGAAACCCATGACCCTTTAGCTCTTTCCAGGAATGTTCCCTGCACTTATATGACCTCTTTTTAACATTACAGGATCAAAGCAGAAGGTGTGTAATTACAAAACCAAAAAGCCTTGAAAGTGCCCTTCAATCCTGTATTTGATGCCTTATTATAAGAAAAATCGAGCATTATTTTTATAAAGTCACCTTATAATCGAGTAGGATTGGATGCACTGATGGGAAGTTACAGATGGTTTTAAACTGGATTTAAAAGTGACCTTAAGGGTTGGTGCTAGAATTAGGGATGTGAAGGACTAATCGACAAGCTTGTCAACTAGTTGCTCCCCCCCTTTGCTGTCTCTATCAGAAAGAGGCCGGGGGGGGAGGGAAGAAGGGGGTGTTTCAAAGCGGCAGCGCCATGTGGAGCCCGGGATCAGCTGGGACTCCCCGGCTGATCCCAGGCTCCACGCGGCGCTGTTGTTTTGAAACGCCGGGAGGAGCCTGACACTAGGCTCCGCAGCGTTTCGAAGCAGCAGCGCCGCATGGATCCCGGGGATCAGCTGGCGAGTCCCTGCTGATTCCAGGATCCATGTGGTGCTTTCGCCTTTAAAGTGTAGCAACAGCCCTAGGGCTGTTTCTACATTTCAAAGGCAGAGATGCCCTATCAACTAGTTGATGCAAAATGCATCAGCTATTCGATTAGTCAATCACCCACAATTTAACATCCCTAGCTAGAATAACGTGTTAATGGAAGGAATTTACTTCAAATGTCATTATGTGACTTGCCAAATATACCTCTCTCTCCTCCCCCTTTCCAGGACCATCATTCCTGCCCTCAACCAGCAGTGCAAATAGGGCAGTACGGTCCAATATGCCATAGCAGCCAGATAGTTATAGCCGGCATAGTGTACTGGAAAGACACAGGAGGAGCAGAACGCCAGCATGTCCTCTGGTGCAGCTGTATCACCCCCAACCCCATCCTCCAGCAGGGCTTCTGTGCAGATGGAGGAGACCCTGCATGGAAGGCTGTGGGGGCAGAGCTGCAGTGGAAAGAGCTGCTGATACGCACATGCTGCTTCTTTTCCTGCTGCGGTTCCAAAGTCTCCTTCTCCTGCTGCGCTGGACAGAGGCTCCCCATCCCTATTAAGGGGGGTGGATCATGTGGAGGGGACAGGGAGAGAGTGGGGGCCCCAGGCTGGAGGCAGGGCAGGGAGGAGTCATGTGGAAGGTCACATGAGGTCATGTGCCCCCCATTAGCCGCTGCCTTGCCCTGTACTGGTAAGAAATGGATTCCACTTGCACCACTGCCCTCAACTGTCTAGTTCTTCCCACCCTAGCAAGTGAAGTGCTGTTAATATAGATGCCAGTTATTAAAACCTTACAACATTTACTTTCTGATGAGGAAGACAAAGAGTATTCAATAAAGTGGATTTTGTAAAAAGCGCATAACAAAAATTCAAAAAAGGGCAGAGGCCCTTAATTTTTCCTCTTTTTGGATTTTTTTCTAACACTTAAGAATGCATTTAAATGGTATTATGCAAGCCATAAAAAGTCAGAGCATTCAAACTTAAGCAGACACGCTCCCCTTAAATCATGTCCTTTGGAATGGAGAAAATAAAGAATGAAAAATGCATTGTCAGCTTGAACCTTGAATTTCCTACCGAGTCACATTAACATTTTTTAAATGAAGAAAATAATGTTCCGTGTGTAATTAGAAAAGATGGGATATTTTACCCCATTGACTGTATCAGTATGAATTCCTATTGGGGGGGAGAATTATGATCAAAACAATAACCAATACACTGCCTCTTCCAAGGCCTCATTATGTTTTTGGTACAATCCAGACCATGAAAGGATATAAGGATGGTACACCCAAAGGGTATCATTGAGCCAGTCCATGCCATTATCTTGCTGTAACAAGTGATCATACGTGATACACATAAACTTGATATCTTCCTCATCTATTCCTCCATTCCAAATATCATACAAAATGGTCATCTCCTCGAATTCAGAGCGGGGCCTGAAGTGGGGCCAATGTGGAGAATATTCAGGGGAAGGAATCACTGGAATGTCCTCAGGTATCTTTTTCTGCCTTCGCCACTGTCTTTTAGGTTTCACATGAGTCTTCTCTTCTTTGAAGTCCTCATGCCACTGATTCTCTAGTTCCTTAAATGGAAGTTTCTCTGCAATAGCCTCCGGGGTTACCTTCTCATGGAAGCTGTCATTCCTGAAGTCTAGGGTGACTGCTTCAGGATCTTTCAGTCCACAGAAAGCATCAGGATGCCTGCCCAATAACTCTTTGCTCACAGCACATTCAGTCAAGGCAACAGGGACAGGAGGAGACTCTGAAGTTTTGCTGGGATAGGCCTCCAAAGAAAGGACTGAAGGAGGTGATCGTTTCGGCCGACCTGGTTTCCTTTTGGTGGACAGAGAGGGGGGAGGAGGAAGACACACAGTAGGTGCTTCTGGGTAGAGCAAAACAGCTTTCATGGCTACCCTGCTCTCCTCTATGGATGTCTTGACATCCACTGGCAAGCATGGCAGGGCTGCTACAGATACTGGCTCATTGGGAGGCAAGTCTATGTCTGTGTGAAAATCAGCTTCGGCAGGGCTAGCAAAGGGAATTGGGGAAGGAACACTGTTCATGCTAACCGTTAAGGAAGCACTAAGAGGTTCTTTAAAACATTTTTCATCTAGCTCATCTGATGGCTTCTTGCCAGACAAAAGGCAAGGAAGGGTCACACTAGGCTCTGGGAAAGTAGGTGTGAAATTAAAATCCCTCCCAGGAGTCCGAGGAATGCCACTATTAATCCCAGGAGATTGAGATGGATATGAGAATGGGCTGCCCGGGACTTGAGGGGAACTTAAAGTCAAGCTGCTTGCTGTAAGGGGAGCATCACTGCCAGGGGTGACTGGAACAGTGTCCGTACTCTGTGACTTTGCAAAGCCATGTGAAGACTTGGCCATAATATCCCGCCCTGGAGTCCTAGGAAGCTCCTCTTCCAGAGCTGTTTTGGTCACAGTTAACTGTTCAGGGGAAATTTTCTGGAGGGATTAAAGATTCCTCTTTACTGGGTGTTGATGGAAGGGGAAGCGTAGAGGGTGGCACCTTATGAACTGGAAGTATTGGAGTATCAGAATCCGAGTGGACCACTGTGTCCCGCTTAGGAGTCCAAGGCAGTCTCTCCTCCTCCTCTGCTGCGGATAGTTTTCCTGTAACTTGGGCGTCTAAGTCACTATCATCAGACTTACTGAATAGAGGTTCTCCAAATACCCCCATTGGTGCTGAGGGACAGAGATTCTTTTCTTCATCATGAGATTCAGGCTTTGGACCCTCTAGCACCTTAGGCTCGATATCCAGTTCGGACTCTTCCACTGAGGAGAAAAACAGAATGATCTCCATTCAGTTGTTAATCAGTTCCCAGGGTTCTGCCATTACAAAACCAGCTCATATCCACTGGGAAGCTTTAAAATAGGGATGTAAAAAAGGTCTTTAAAAAGTAACCATGTAACTGTTAAAAATCCTAGTGGTTACACACGCTGCAGGCTCCGCAGTATAAGCTGTATACTGCAGAGCCTGCAGCCGGCTCCCGGGAGCGGGGTTGGCAGCGCAGAAGAGTTTAACCACAACCGGAACCAATAAGCTGATGCTTATTGGTTAAATGGTTAAACTCTTACATCCCTACTTTAAAAACTCTGCCACTTCCCATTTTGGAAGCATAGAGAGGGGAGTAATTAGAACCCTGAAGCAACCACAGATATCCCTAATAAACTACCAGAAAACCCTATTAATTGGGGAACTAGCTATTTTAGAAGCTAGAACCAAGGTTTCTTGCTTATAAAGCACTTTGCTTACATAAACCTTGGCTGGCTTCTTACAGCCATAAAAACATTAGTGAAGAATTTGGGAAAGGCTGTTAGTAAGCAAGCTGTGAGAGCCCTGAGCTGTCCCTATTTTTGTTTCTAGGAGGTGGCAAATTAACTGTAGGACCAGCAAGAATGACAATGGAGCAAGGGGGAAGTGTAATGCTCCTGAACATAACACAGAAGAAATGGGAGACCACTGTAACAAATGTAGATACACTCAGTTGGTATTGCTGAGGCAATTTATATACTGCTCTAGCTGTAATACTTTCAATTTTTTGTATTTTATTTACCTCCGTAGAGCCTAGGGCCAAAAGGAACCAACACTCAATCTATAAGGCAACTTGAAATAGCATTTTCAAGAGGAAAAAGGAAGGAGTGTGGAAATGTCTAGCCAGTCAGCAGGTTCTCTCGGGTCTATGCTAAGGAGCAAATGTGGAACAAGGATTCCTGACCTTTGCAGGGAGGTCTGACTCATTTCACTCTTGGGCAATTGCATTGGGATATCTTAACAGGAAGCAGCAATGCTAGTGCTAAAGATTTCTCCTGAATTCTAATATGCCACCTCCAATGAAGATTCCCCACATCAGTGCCACCTTCCCTGGAGCAGAATTCAGACTCTACTTCAGCCGTCCAAGGACAAGAGCTTGTTTTAGGAAGTAGTTCCTTTTCTGTCCCCAAGAGGTGAGCCTATGGCCAACACACAGCTTCCAGGTCCCATGGCAGCCCAGAAGTAAATGGCTGAGGAGGGACCAGAACTGCTGTCCCTCAGTGGTGGTAAACTTGTGGCCCATCAGGGTAATCTGACTGCAGGCCATGAGACATTTTGCTGACATTAACTGTCTGCAGGCACCATCCCCTGCACCTCCCAGTGACCACAGTTCTTTGTTCCTAGCCGATGGGAGCTGTGGGAAGCGGTGGCCAGCACATCCCTGTGGACCCCAGGCTGCAGGTTGCTCACCACTGCTGTAGATTGTCAAGCTTTACCCACCTCACTCCTATTTTAATAACAGTTTTTTAAAATCTCATGAGGTTGTCTTCACACGTAACATATGACTGTGAATTTAAGGAACACACCAGAAGACCAATTTCTCTCTCCTAGCAATGCTGGGACAAATGTTCATTTACAAGGGAGCTAAGTGAAAAAACCCTGTAGGTGGGAGACCTAATGTAGGTCTGAGATTCCACCGTCCTCAAGTCCTGTTAACTCTCTCATTCCATACCCCAGTCACATAGCTCCTTAACAACCAAAGCACTAAAGGAGCCATCTCCTGGCTGTTGGTAAATGTAAAGTCCCAGGGCTCATCTACAGGAAACTTCATAGATTAACTCTGAAATACCGCATAGGTCACTCATTCACACACCTCTAATTGTATGTCCACACTGTGATAAAACACCTGCAACACTGAATCTTAGAGCCTGGCTCAGGTGACTCAGGCTCATAGTGTGGGGCTAACAATAGCAGCTGAGATATTCAGGCTCCCACCAGAGTCTTGGTTCTGAGACAAAGCCCACCCCCCCTTGCCCTTCATGGGGTCTCAGAGACCAGGCTCCAACCTGAATCTGAATGCTCACACTGCAAGTTTACAGCCCTGCTGCCCACACCCACTGATCTGACCTCTGAGATGCAATGCCATGGGTTCTTTATTATAGCGGAGACATGCCCTAAAGTAGTTATGCTCCAGGACACTGTCACTCAGCTGGCATAGGACAAGATAGTTGAGAGCAAGGCACAGAGCACAGTCAGCAGCAAAACACCAGCTGCAGAACACTTTATTGCAGGGGTGGGCAATAATTGTTGATGTGGGGCCACTCCAAGATTTTGGAAAGTGGTCGAGGGCCACACACTTCCATATTAATGGAGGAGCTGCGAGGTCTGGGATGGAGGTTGGGTGAAGGAGGCGGTTATGACCTGGGGCAGGGGGACTGAGGTGCAGGGATTTGGGTTGTGACCTAGGGCAAGAGGAGGTTGTGACCTGGGGCAGGGGATTGGGGTGCAGGGTCTGGGAGGGGGTATGGGTGCAGAAGCGGCAGGTGCAGAGGGTTTGGTATGTGACCTGGGGCAGAGAGTTGGGGTGCAGGAATGGGTGGCGTGCCAGGTGCAGGCTCTGGCCAGGAGGCACTCACCTAAGAAGCTCCCAGCCAGCAGCCCTGTTGGACCCTCCGGCAGGCTCCCTGCCTGCTGCACCACATGCACACCACTCAAAGCGACCAGCTGTGGGGGCCATGTGTGTCTCTGCGCACGTGCGCCCCTAAGGGGGCCCTCCATGCACTACCTATGCTGCAAGCACAGCCTAGGCAGCTCCCATTGGCTGGTTTCTGGCCAATGGGAGCTGTGAGATTGTGCTAGGAGTGGGGGCAGTGCGCAAAGGTCCCTCCCAGGGGCGTGTGGCACACAGAAATGCTTATGGCCCCTGCAGCTGTCTGCTTTCAGCGGCATGCTGAGGCATGGCGTGCAGAGGAACGGGCATGCAGGGAATCTGCTTGAGGCTCCCGCTGAGCCGTGGCCTGGTGCTGGGCTGGATCCAACCGTTTGGTGGGCCAAATCCAGCCTATGGTCCATATTTTACCTGCCCCTGCTTTATCAGATGATCAAGAGCTCAATCCAGACCTCCGTCCCCAAGGAGGACATCTCCAGGACCAACCCATTACTGGAGAGTTAAGGAAGAGGAAAGGACAAGAGGGCCACCCAAATTATACACAGTTGGATGCTGTGAACATACTGTACTTTGATACTACGGTGATGGATGATCAAATACATTAATACACTGTACCTGCTACACATATAGGGGATGGCACTAGTTTTACTTCCTGTTGTCTCTCCGTGACCACCAAACTTTCAGCAGCAGTAGATTCCTTTGGCACTGCACAACTTTCATCTTCTCGTTGCTTGGTTTCTTTCATCTCTTCCTCTTTTACTACCATAGCTGGTGCCTCTAGTCCTAGGCCTGTTGCTTCCATATAGTCTTCCACTGGAAACAGCTCCAGGATGGTCTCTTTTTCTTCATCTGTTAGTTCATGGCTAGCAGACTCAATCTCAGCAGTCATGGCTTCTCTATTTTGGTTGTCTGCTACCACCTCCTCTTCCTCCTCCTCTTCCTCAGAGTCAGAACTTGACTCAAATTCTGAGGGAGTCCTCACTTTCATCAGATGATTCAGTTTCAGCTTTGGAAGATGTGGGACTCACTACATCTTCTGCAAGGATAAGATGTTATTACTGACTTTTTATGACCTCATTAAACAACCATGTGAAACTACAGAAATTAATTCCCTTGATAGTGTTGGGGCGGGGGGGGGGTCCTCCTTATTTTCAAGGGTTCCTTTAGACAAAAATATGGCTCGTTTTTAGAAGAAAAATCAGTGTAGGAAAATATTTTTTTCTTGAACAATATAAAACAAAATTGTTCTCTGCTGAAGGTCTGTGCTCCCAGAGAAGAGCTTCTAGAAAGCATGGGAAATATTGGTGTTTGCTTGTGACCTGCTAGTGAGCGTGGATGAAATGCACAAGGGAAAACTATTCTCTACACCAGTGATGGGCAACCTAGGCTAGTGAGTGGGCCACATGAGGGGCCCTCCTTCATCTCACTGGGCTGCAAGATTGTTGTAACCAAGGCGGTCTCCCAGGATAGGGTAGTTTTGCTAACTGCGCTTGCACAACTAGAATTTGCAGGGTGTGCTGACTGAACCATAACAATGTTTTGATTGGATGCAGAGGGAGCATGTGGCTCTCACAGCCAACGTTGTGTGCAATCAGCACGCACCTCACTTTGTGTGCCCTTGCTTTATGTGCATGTCATTTTAGCAATATCGGTAGGAAAAAAACTAGGCGGATGGAAACCAACGGAATCTGGCAACCCTGCACGTGGGCAACGGTAAACAAAATGTCTCGTGGCCCACACATAGAACGCTGATTTGACCACCATTTGCTCTACACTGTTAAAAGTGGCAATTGAGGCTGGGGACAGGGGATTTACAGTGTATTTTAAAAACAAATTTTATTCTCAGTTTTTCATCTGGTGGGCTGTTATTGTTATAACTCAGAGATGTAAACTCAAACATGCAGAGTTAGAGCCAGTTCAATGGCAGCAACCCTATTGCATACACTTAAACAGGAATACAAGCTTAAGAACTGGCCTAGAGGAGAGCAATTCTACTGTAACAAAAATGTGGAGCTCAATCAGAAGCTAAATTCACTTTGTTTCTAGTAAGACTGCATACCTTCTTCAGAGTTCTGCTCATCTTCCTTTTCACTTGTTTCGACTCCTGTTTCTTCATCTTCATCCTCTTCATTAGCATCTTCCTCGTCGTCCTCCTCCTTTGGCATTAAATATTTTAGTATTTTAATGACAATTTCAGAAAAATATGCTGACATATTTTGGCTTTAATAAGTAAATCAAAATCTCAAACAGCACAGCAATGAATGCAGTATACAATCCTAAACGGACAATAATTCTAGGTGTACAATTTAATTTGCATCAGAGGAGACTCTCCAGAGTTGTGTCCCAATAAGATCACATACAAGACAAACAAACAGATGGTGTTTGCCCACCTCTGCAAGACACTAAGTTTGTAATATTATACAATAGGGACAGGAAAAAGAATTTGGTTTGAGCTGGTGAGAAAATTATGTCATCAAATACCTGGAAAAGTAGCCCATATAATTTTATCTAAGCTTCTCTAACTAGACTTATTCATAAGTGTAGTCCAGTGATTAGAGTTTCACAATTTAATTATGTGACGCATTGGGGGAAGGGTGGATGGAAATACCTTGCCAGGTGCTGCTTTCACCAATGCTCCCTCTTCGTCCTGCTCATCTTCCTTTTCAGAACAGGATTCTTCTTCTTTACCTGAAGTCTCATCTCCTTCTTCCCCCTCACTGTCTAGCTCCAATGGTCTTGCTGGTCTCCTTCGGAGGCCTACTGCTTCTGCATCCTTAGACAGATCTGAAGTAACATCAGACATGTGTTTGTCCCTTTCTAACTCTGGATTTGGGGAAGAGACAAGAGAAGGGAATTGTCATCAAAATATCATGAAATCAAGGGATTCAAATATCATGGGTAAGCTCATAACATTATTATGCATAGTACTACAGCAGCGGTCAAAGGTTCCAGTCAGGATTAGGAGCAGTGTTCCTGCTAACATTTTCTATCCTTGGGCGGGTTGAATTTTCTTTTGGGCAGGTTGAAATTTCTTATGTGCAATACCAATATTGAGGTAGTGTTTGGATGTGCACCACCAATACAAACAAATACATTTTTTTATATAAGCAGCCCATATGCGTGGAAGAAAATGTATTAAAACAGGGGATAGCTAACAAGGAGCAATACTTACAATATTTAATATGAAATCAAATATATCATGTATTAATTAGTAACACAGGATTTTAAAAATATCATTAAGATCAGAGTTTTAGATATCTGCAACACTCCAAAAACATTCTGTTAAAAGAATATTTTTCTTTCTTACCTTAAGCAGTTAACACCTATGTGAATTTTGTTTGAAATGTAATCGTGCAAATGTTCTGGCACACACCCACCCCATGCACCCTGCTCCCTCCGCCCCGTGCTCCCTCCAACCCAGACAGACAGAGAGGACTGCAGCAAATGAGCCAGGGACACACGAAACAAACTGCCCCCACCCCCACCTCACTGTACAGATGCCAGTACCCACCCCCTCCCTTTCCCCCACCTACCCCTGTGCAATCTGCTCCCCCCAGCCCAGGTGGGGGCTGGGATAAAATCCTGCTTCTCAAACTTGCAGGCATCAGCAGTCTGTCCTGGCCTAACTCCCAGCTAAAGCACAAATTATCCACACCTCCCCCACCTCACAGCACAATTTCCCCCTGCCTTCACCTCACCCCAATGCCAGCACCCCCAACCCCCCTTTCCCTCACCTAACCCCATGCAGTCAGACCTTTATCTTCCCCTTCCAAGGAGGGTTGAGTGTGCTGAGTTCCTGCTTCTCTCTCCTCACACTGATGGGACTCTCCAAACTCCCCTCCCCTCTGACACCCCCTGCAGCCAATCACTCCCTCCCTCCTCCTCCCCCCAGCCACTTATCGTCTCCCTTGTTTACCTGCTCTGGGAGCTGCTCTGTTTCAAACAGGGAGCAGCTCCATTTAACTACTTGCTTAGCAAGATCACACCCGGCCCCCTGCCGGTCAGCTGAGCTCCCTGCCTGCGCAGGAGCTTTGAACTTCTGAGTGGAGCTCAGAAAACAGCTGCACAGCCTACAGGGAACTTAGATTAGGACCCCACTGTAATATGCAAGAGATAGTCCGTACCTTAGGTTCTGGCACAGTGGATGCTCAGGGGTTCAAGCAAACACCAAAAAAGAAGGGTGGTCAGCGGCACCTATGAGCCAGTAGGTGGCAGGAGCACGTATACAAAGGGCAGAAAGCAGCCACTGGCAAAAAGAGTGAGTGTCTGTGGTCCCTATCCCAAAGAGTTTACAGTCCAACTGAAGGCAAGGCACGACATTAGGATGTAACCAGTGTTCTCTCTAATTTTAACATCTATGTGCAGAATAAATTGTGCTATGTGCACCGAGGCATGTGTGGATGTGCACCACCAGTAGAAACACATGCTGTGGGCGCTCTGCTAATCAGCTGGGCAGCAGTTGAACCTCTCCTGGGTGGCTGCCCAAGCGCTCAGCTTACAGGGAACTCTGAATGTAACAAACAAATGTGGGGGGGAGGGGGCGAACAAGGCTAACAGTGCCCAATGAATGCATTTACACAGGCTACCTATGTACTCAGTAAGCAAGCACTGAGTCAGCTTTTGGATTTTACAATACAAATGAACAGGAAATATTAAGGACATCAGTCATACGTAGCAACCCTCTACATAGCCATTATTAGATGGCAATTTATCACAAGCTTTGCATCAGAAGTGTGTTGTGAGGGGTGATTTAACAGAAGATGGGATAGCGGCTTTATGGACTAGTTTTGGGTGGATGTTCCACGTGTAAGTGGCTGTGTGGATGAGAGAGGACATACCTGTGGGAGAAATGGGCGGCTGCAGTTGACAAGCCTGGCACAACAGACTAGATGAGGTGACAGAAATAAGAGACAGCAGCAGTAAGCAGAAAGGGAACTGTATTGTAAAGAGCCTAAAGGTAAGGGCAGAAAAGGGCTGTGGAGAAGGAGGAGCCAGCAGAGGGATTCAAAGAGGTGAAGGACATGGTCAGAGTGATAAATAAGCAGGTATCTGAATGGACCCAAAGGGGACAAGGTGGAGCACGAAGGCCAGAGAGGAGGCAGCTGCAATAGTGAAGACAGGACACAGCAAGAGCCTGAACAAGCATTTTAGCAGTGTGTACTGTGACAAAGCTCCTATGAAAACTCAGTGGGTCCTGCACTTCCTGGAGGATTTGCTTGCCTCAGAGGCTCACAGCAGCTCACAGTTTTAGGCACCAGGCCTAGAGCTTTAGTTTGCTGTTTGTTGAGCTGTTTTCATCATTGGCCAGCATATGGTAAAATGGAGAATAAACTGCAGTCCTTTTCCCCGAGTGGAAATGGGAAGGTGGGTGTTGGGGGAAACCCAGACCCACCCTCTACTCCAGGTTCCAGCCCAGGGCCCTGTGATAGCAGCTGCCTGTGTGAATCCCCGACCCCTGGGCTACTTCCCCACACCTTCCGTAGCACCTTTCTCCCCCCCCAGGAGTGTGTGCTGTGGCCAGCAGTTGGAAGTTGTGAGCTTCTAATCAAGCCTTGAAATCTAGATGCCTCTGCTCATTGGTTGAGCCTTAATCGGGGGAGGGGCTATCAGGAAGGCCAGGACTTTATAAAGAAGTGAGTCAGCGACCAGGGAGCTTTGTGAACAGGAGCTGCAAACAGGGAGTTTTGAGAGGGAGAGGGAAGGGGGCGAGGGACACTCCCCATTCTTTAAAACCTTTACACTAGACTATAATCAAAACTTCCTGGGCTCAGGAGGGCCTTCAGGGGTTGATTGCATCAGAGGCAAGGCTTTGAGCTGAGCCTAGCCTCAGCCTTATAAAAAAGGCAACCAGAGCAAACGCAGAGAGGAGCGAACAGGGCAGCAGCCAACAGGGGAGGCTGCCTGGGAAACGTCCGAGGGGAGCTCAGGAGGCATTTAAAAACATCTGAGGAATCTCTCCGAAGGAAGGCAAGTATGGATAGTGATAGGTCTGTTGTTGTTACCTGCACAGAATGTGCCATGTTTGTCTTCCTCCTGGAAGAAAGAAGGGATTTCATCTGCACTAAGTGCAAGCTGGTCGCCATTTTGGAAGAAAAAATTAGAGGACTTGAGGCCTAAGTATCAACCCTACGTTCCATCAGAGAGGATGAAGACTTCCTCGATAGAAGGCAGCGTTTAATCCTGCAGGCACAGCAGGCTGAAGAGCCAGTGAGGGCAGTACAGGACAAGGAAGAGAACTGGCAGCATGTAACCTCTAGAAGAAGAAGAGGCCAACTCAGGTATCCCCCATTCCTGTAGAGGTAAGTAACCGCTTTCAGGCTCTCTGCACAGGCACTGCGGTGGAGAATGCTTTGGCAGGGACCTCTCAGGGAAGAAATCAGAAGGGAAAACCATCTACCAGAAGGCATGGGATGCGCAGTCCTAGGGATGGGGGTTCCACGACCACCACATGCAGAAGACGACGACGGGTGGTGGTGGTTGGGGACTCCCTCCTAAGAGGGACTGAGTCATCCATCTGCTGTCCAGACCTGGAATCTCGAGAAGCGTGCTGCTTACCAGGAGCTCGCATTCAGGATGTGACCTGAATATATTGCTCGAGAATGCAGGGGAGTTATCAGGAAGGCGAAAGTGCAATTGGAATTGCAGCTAGCAAGGGATGTGAAGGGTAATAAGAAAGGTTTCTACAGGCATGCTAGCAATAAGATGGTGATCAGAGAGGGTGTGGGGCCCTTACTGGATGAGGGAAGTAACCTAGTGACAGATGATGTGGGAAAAGCTGAAGTACTCAATGCTTTCTTTGCCTCTGTCTTCACAGACAAGGTCAGCTCCCAGACAAATGCACAAGGCAACGCAGTATGGGAAGGAGGTGGACAGCCCTTGGTGGAGAAAGAACAGGTTAAGAACTATTTAGAAAAGCTAAACATACACAAATCCATGGGCCCAGATTTAATGCATCCGAGGGTACTGAGGGAGTTGGCAAATGTCATTGCGGAGCCTTTGGCCATTATCTTTGAAAAATCGTGGAGATTGGGAGAGATCCCAGATGATTGCAAAAAGGCAAATGTACTGCCCATCTTTAAAAAAGGGAAGAAGGACAATCCAGGGAACTACAGACCTGTCAGCCTTACCTCAGTCCCCAGAAAAATCATGGAGGGGATCCTCAAGGAATCCATTTTGAAGCACTTGGAAGAGGGGAAAGTGATCAGGAATAGTCAACATGGATTCACCAAGGGCAAGTCATGCCTGACCAATCTGATTAGCTTCTATGATGAGGTAATTGGCTCTGTGGATATGGGAAAAATCAGTGGATGTGATGTACCTTGACTTTAGCAAAGTTTTTGATACTGTCTCCCACAATATTCTTGCCAGCAAGTTAAGGAAGTATGGATTGGATACATGGACTGTAAGATGGATAGAAAGCTGGCTAGATTGTCAGGCCCAACGGATAGTGATCAACGGCTCGATGTCAAGTTGGCGGTCGGTTTCTAGCGGAGTGCCCCAAGGATTGGTTCTAGGGCCGGTTTTGTTCAACATCTTTATTAATGACCTGGATGAGGGGATGGATTGCACCCTCAGCAAGTTTGCAGATGACACTAAGCTAGGGGGAGAGGTAGATACGCTGGAGGGCAGGGATAGGGTCCAGAGTGACCTGGACAGATTAGAGGATTGGGCCAAAAGAAATCTGATGAGGTTCAACAAGGACAAGTGCAGAGTCCTGCACTTGGGACGGAAGAATCCCAAGCATTGTTACAGGCTGGGGACCGACTGGCTAAGTAGCAGTTCTGCAGAAAGGACCTGGGGATTACAGTGGATGAGAAGCTGGATATGAGTCAACAGTGTGCCCTTGTAGCCAAGAAGGCTAATGGCATATTAGGGTGCATTAGGAGGAGCATTGCCAGTAGATCCAGAGAAGTGATTATTCCACTTTATTCGGCTCTGGTGAGGCCACATCTGGAGTAGTGTGTCCAGTTCTGGGCCCCCCACTACAGAAAGGATGTGGATGCATTGGAGAGGGTCCAGCGGAGGGCGACCAAAATGATTAGGGGGCTGGAGTATATGACCTATGAGGAGAGACTGAGGGATTTGGGTTTGTTTAGTCTGCAGAAGAGAAGAGTGAGGGGGGATCTGATAGCAGCCTTCAACTTCCTGAAGGGAGGTTCCAAAGAGGATGGAGAGAGGCTGTTCTCAGTAGTGACAGATGGCAGAACAAGGAGCAATGGTCTCAAGTTGTGGTAGGAGAGGTCCAGGTTGGATATTAGGAAAAAGTATTTCACTAGGAGGGTAGTGAAGCACTGGAATGGGTTACCTAGGGAAGTAGTGGAGTCTCCATCCCTAGAGGTGTTTAAGTCTCAGCTTCACAAAGCCCTGGCTGGGTTGATTTAGTTGGGATTGGTCCTGCCTTGGGCAGGGGGCTGGACTTGATGACCTCCTGAGGTGTCTTCCAGCTCTTTGATTCTATGACCTTCCTTCTCTCTGGTTTGTCCTCCTAGGGTTCAGTTGTTGTCTCCTTTCCTCCTACTCTCAGTGGCGCTCTCCTCCATCCTCTCAGCTACATGTGCCCCAACTCTAGGCAAAGCTGCTTTTATAGCCAGTTTGAACTGGTTTTCTTAATTACCTCCAGATGCCCTAGTTAGCCCAGGCTGGCCTGATTCTGCAGGCCTGGTCAATTAGCCCCAGGTGTTCCACTGCCTCTGCTGGTTCTAAACCAGCCCCTCCCCGTTACTCTGGGAACAGAGATCTCCTCAGTTTGAGGCTCATAGATCTCCCCTCCACTACTTTTTTATAGCCTTCTGTTCTGACCCTGTCTCAGTATACAGAACAAAGGCCATATCCTGAAACATGATGGAAGCAATGGCAGGGTCTGGATAAGATATGGGGCTGTGGGATTTCAGAGAGGTTGAGGTCAATGACAGCATCTAGTTCAGAAGCTTGTTGAGTAACAGGGAGCATGATGGTGCTGTTAGGCATGTCAGAGGAAGGGGAGAGAAAAAGGTAAGAGGATGGAAGAGCAGTTTTGGCTCCATTAGATACCCATGAGGAGACGTCAGCCAGACAAAGTGAGAGACAGGGATGAAGTGAGTGAGGCAGGTCAGAGAAGAGAAGTAGACCTGAGTGTCATCAGCATGAGGTAATAACCAAAGCCAAGATCACGTCCGGTGGGGAAGGTGTAGTGGGGGAAAAGGGTGGTGGCCAGGACATCAACAGCAAAGGCATGGAAGACGAGTACCATCCATCAAACAAAACCCTGAAGGAAGCCCACAATTTTGACATTTCTCCCCGAGCTGTATGTTAAATACAGTAGGTGGGATTTTTTTATTCACAAGGGTTACATGACCAAAGGGGCCCAAAGCCACTAAAATTCACAATAAGCTTCCCCCAGCAGGGACTCTTTAATGGCCTGAAACAGGTGATAAAGCCCTTTCCAATATATTATGCAAACTTCCTGGGACTTGGAGAGCCTTAAAACATTTAGCCTTTTAGCTGCTGGCTGCAATCTCAATGGTGCTTGAAGGACCGTGTTGCACTTGAGCACTGGCCATTTATGTACCTGGTATATGGGGCAGCATTTATACTGTGTGTTGCTTCACTAATCATATAGGATTAATATTTTGAAGGAGTCCTTCCTGTGCCCCTCCAGCCTCAATCACACACTAACTGGTATGAATACATCAGGAACTGGGAGTTTGGTTTAAACATTAGATTATGTGATGGACCTTTTTGTTTATTGAAACTAAGCATTTGTCCTCACAATCACATCTAAAGTACTTTCTGGTCCTTACATGTTTAGAACTCTTTAAATAAGCTTGGTTTATAAACCCTCTTCCTTCTGTACTTTGGCTGTATGAGCGGCAATTAGGATCAAGGATCAAGTTTATATGGGATAGTAAACTGCACATTAGTCTTAAAGAGATCCTCAACTAACATTTATTTATAATCTTATTTTTTATCCTGCACTGTTTAAAAATGTTAATGTTTAAAAGGTTAAAATAATTTAAAATAGACTTTCCCCCATTTAACAAATTACTTACTACTTTTTTTAAAAAAAATGAAATCCAAGTCAATTTGGCTTTCCTGTACTTACTTCCATAATGGCCTTAATACTGGTAAGATTCACAGTTCTGGAATGTGGTTGCTAACCTAACCTGAGTTCTCTCTGCTGGCAGCAAAACTGTGGGTTTTACGTTTCCTAGTCAGAATAAATTTAAGGGAGCAATAATCCAGGGCAGATATCACTCAGCTGATCAGTATTAAGGTAGGCTGAATTTTGGCTCAAATTCTTGACTGTGTGCTTAGCTGGGAGTGAACGCGCTGCTTAGAAGTTTAAAGGAATTCAGTTTTTGTATGGTTTGCATTCACACTTGTGTATCAATTAAATGTGGATTGCAAACCTTCATCTTCATCATCAACAGAGGTAGAGGGCCTGATTCTCTTCTCATCTCCTGCAGAAGCAGCTTCAGGAGGCTCCTTTCTCTTCACCTGAACAAAGAACAGAATTAGAATTTCTTAAAAAGGTTTCTTCCAACTCAACTTCTCCACCCCCAGCCACATTTTAAAATCAGCACATGTAAAATCCAGAATTGTTTCTGCTAACATGGATTAAGCCATTTTTTGCCTGGCAAAAATGCTTTAACTGTGCTTTACAAAAGGCCCGGTAGTGAGTCAGCATGGCCTCCCACTGACCTGGATGAGGAAACTCTCCCAAAGACCACTTGGTGGGTGGTGCCAGAACAACCCAGCCCCACCCACAGGAAATAGAAAGGCGGGGCCAGAGGTATAAAGAGGGCTTCCAAGCTCAGTGGCAGGCCAGAGGCTCTACCCCAGCCCCAGAGGAGAAAGGCCCTGCCATACTTAGGGTTGCCAGATGGTTTAACCAAAAATACTGAACACGCGCCCCCCCCCCCCCAAAAAAAAACACCGGGGAAAAAATTCTGTTGAGGGGAGAAAAAGACCAAAGTTGTTGAGCAAAACAAAAAGGACCCTGAAAGTTAAGCAAAAAAAAAAAAAAAAAAAAGTGCGTGTAGAGTGTCAGAATGGGGATAGCAAGAGTGGAACGGTTGAGCACTAAGACCCAGGGAACGCATTGCTTCCCCTTGCTTTTTGCCGGTGGCCATTTTGTTTTCTTGATGGAGCCAGAACACAGCTTCCCTGCAGAACCAGGTAAGCAGGTGGTCCTGGGGCGGGGGCGGGGCCCAGTTGCCGAGTGTGTTGTAGGGTTGCCAGGTGTGTGGTATTTTCACCTCCTGGCTGGGAAAAAAAAAAATCAGAAAATACCGGACAATTTTTTTTACCGGACAGGAGGCGAAAATACCGGACTGTCCGGGTCAATACCGGACACCTGGCAACCCTTGCCATACTGCCCTCAAAGGGAGGACTGGGTTGAGCTACCAGGGCCACTGCTGGGCCCTGAGAACTGGCCCAGGCTGCCACGGCTGCTGCCGGGCCCTGATGACTGGACGAGGCCACGAAGGCTGCTGCCCAGGCCTGCGGATTTACTTGGACCCCCAGGACCCTTGCCAGGCCCAGACGACTGGGCTGGATCGCCTGGACCCTTACCCGAGCAGGACCTGGAGCTTATGGACATGCTGCCAGCACCTCCATCCCCAGCTGACCCTGAGGAGCAGCACCTGAGCCAGGTAGGCCCCCAGGGAGAACAGGGAAGTGGCCCAGTGACAGCTGACTCCGGGGCAGCTGTGGAGACGGAGGTCAGTTGGGCAGCGTGTTGTGGCTCGGATCCCCACTGACCCAGTGGCCGCTGCACTGCCACTGCTAGGGCCCTGGGCTGGGACGCAGTGGAGTGGGTGGGCCTGCATCCCCCCTGCCACCCCTTCTCTTGGGTGGCAGGTTCCCCCTGTAGGGAGAGAAACCCCTGCACTTGTCAGCTCTCTGCCAGCAAGGAGACCCAACCCCTGGCTGGGCCTGTACAGGCCTGGGCTTTGAACTATTTGGATTGTTTAACTGTTTCTGGACTGTTTGTGTATAGACTGCTGGCCTGCCCTGGCCTTCCAAACTGTGGGTCGGTCTGCAGTCAGGCAGGCCTTAAAGCAGGGGAACTGACTGTTTGTTGCCCCGCCCTGATCAAGAGCCTGGACTCAAACTGTTGCCCAACTTGTACATGTACTGTTTAAACTGTTTGTTTGTTGCCCCACCCTGACCCTGGGTCGGGGCTCATAGACTGCTACCTGGCCTGCAGTCAGGCCTGAGGCCCCAAACTTCAGCTGTTTGTATGGACTCAGTGTGGCCTCCCGCTGACAGGAACTATTACAGGGACACAGGACCAAATTCCACTCTGGTGTAAATGGGTGAATCTACCGAAGTAAGTAGAATTGTATTCTCAACACGCATGCCACGTCCTGCTCTTGAGCTAACATTGTTTAAAACTGCACCGTTTCTTCCATGTTGACTGGTGACTGTGTATAACCCAGCCCAGCAGAAACTGCTTTTTCCTACAGTGCTGAAACTTTATTTTCTAATACAGGTCACCACTGCCACAGAGCGACTCTCAATCAGATTCACACAAGTGGCATGAAAAGGTTAGGAGAAACTGACACTAAGAAGTAGGAATTCCCCTCTCCCAAGATTACAGCTGATGTTAAAAGCGAGGGGGTCGCTGGACAAGAAACGTGGTAGAAAAGTTAGTGTCACGGTGTGTCCCAGCTTCTAGGGATCTGGATGGTAAAAGGAAGACAGCATCTATACTCTAAATGCTCAGTCAAGGAAGACTGTTCTTGTTTTCTAACTCATACCTTGAAAGATGGCAGCCGGATGGCCCCTCGTAACCCAATGCCCAAACCAATTCCCTCATAGCCAAGTCCTTCTCCTTTGCTCCAGTTCTCCAGGAGGCAGGATGTAATTCGATCCTTTGGCTTTGGTTTTTCCTCATCTTTATTTTCTCCTGCCTTTACTGGAGTGAATGATGCCTGCATAAAAGAAACAACATTTAAAGAGGTAACAACACTGTGGTGGGTATGCAAACACGGGAAATGCTTCAGATATTTTGGAAAAGACCCATCACCTATCCTGACTTTAGCTTCTCTAAAGATAGCATCTTCTGAAAGACAAGCCATTATGTCACACATTCTTAAAAGGGGGGATGCAGAAGTCCTTTAGAAAGTCTGAACTTTTGTTCACTTCTCCCTGGCATGCCAATGCTGAGGCATATCAAGGACAAATACAGAACAAGTTTCCATAGGTCAGGCTCCACCCAGGTGATTAGGGATAAGCACTGTATTAAGTCACCTAGGCCACTCCTCTGCCAATGCCCTAATCATCACAGAGTTAAACAAAACAGTGAACAGGAGCCATCTAAGGGAAACTTGAGGAAAACCAAGACCATATAGGCAACTAAGTCCTTAAGACAGTCCATATCTTACATCACATTCCAAAACTGATATGATAAGACAAGGCGCAGAGAAGAGAGGGAATCAGAAGTACTAAACCAGTCCTCCCGAAATAGCCATTGCACATAAGTGCGCTCAGAACTGTCACCACAACCAGAAGTTTTAGCAGAGATGAACATGTGATGCTAGTGCAAACAGTTTCATTCCAAACGGGAAGAATTTCTACAAGATCCCGGCTGTGAAGGGTGGATGCAGTCATATTTACAGGAGTGTGGCGGGTTACTCTGAACCGGCTCACTGCAAAGAGCGGCTTTTAGGTCCTGAAAAGCGGTTTCGCATTCAGCCAACCACCTGATCCTTTGGGGACTGTCCTTCTTGAGGAGCGCCGTGAGGGGCGCGGCTCGGGTTGCAAAGTGTGGTACAAACCAGCGATAGTAGCCTGCCAACCCTAAAAATTGTCTTACTTTCTTCTTGGAGGTGGGTGCCGGGTAGTTTTGAATCGCCTCCACCTTCCCGACTAGGGGCCGGACTAGGCCCTTCCCAGTTGATACCCTAGGTAGGTGGTTTCCTGCCAGCCAATTTTACATTTTGTTGGATTGGCTGTCAGGCCGGCATCCCGAAATGTCCGCATTACGGCCGCTACCTGCGCCAGGTGGTCCTCCCAGTCCTGGCTATAAATCACCACATCATCTAGGTACGCGGCGGCGTATGCCGTATGCGGGGATAGCAAGCGGTCCATCATTCTCTGAAATGTTGCAGGGGCCCCATGGAGTCCGAACGGCATCCTTATAAAATGGAACAACCCTGAGGGAGTTGAAAAGGCAGTTTTTTCTCTCGATTCTGGGTCCAAGGGGATCTGCCAATATCCTTTTGTAAGATCCAGGGTGGTTATAAACTCGGCCCTTCCCAGGCGGTCTAAAAGTTTGTCTGTTCGCGGCATGGGGTAGGCGTCAAATTTTGAAATTGCATTCACCCGTCTGAAATCGATGCAGAAGCGGACACTGCCGTCCGGCTTCGGCACCAGGACGATTGGGCTACGCCACTCGCTCTTGGAGCGCTCTATAACTCCCAGTTGGAGCATAGACCGGACTTCCTCCTCCACTACCTCCCGCATCCGGCGGGGAAGGGGGCGAGTACCTTCTCGTACAACTTGGCCTGGAGGGGTCCAAATGTTATGCGTTACCACCCCAGTACGTCCGGGTCGGGTTGTAAAGGTCTTCCGGAAAGCATCTATGAGACGACGTGCTTGTTTTACCTGGGTTGCAGAGAGGGTGTTTCCAAGCTGTGGTTCTTTTTCCTCCCCCAGGTCAGGTATTTCAGGCCCTAGAGTGGGCTCCGATGGGTAGGGGGTAATCATCAGGGCCTCCCGTTCTTGCCAGTGCTTCAGGAAATTTACGTGAAATATTTGGGTTTTCTTTTGCCGATCAGGCTGATAAATTTCATAGTTTACCGGCCCGACCTGGCGGGTGATCTCATAGGGCCCTTTCCAGCGGGCCAGGAGTTTGGATTCCTCCGAGGAGAGCAGAAGAAGTACCCGATCCCCTGGCTTAAAACTTCTCTCCTGGGCTTGTCGATTGTAGGTCAGCTCTTGGGCGGCCTGGGCTGCTTGTAGATTTTCCTGAGCCAGGGCTCCGGCCTGCCTCAGTCGCTTCTGGAGCTGGAAAACATACTGCAGGAGGCCTTGTGACGTCGAAGGGGTCTGCTCCCACGTTTCCCTCACGAGATCCAGGATCACCCGAGGATGATACCCATATAAAAGTTCAAAAGGGGAAAACTGGGTGGACGCTTGTGGCACCTCCCGGACAGCAAGCAGCAGTGGAGGCAGTAGCAGGTCCCACTGTTGCAGCTCTGCTGGGGGAAACTGCCTCAGCATCCCCTTTAAGGTCCGGTTCAACCGCTCCACTAACCCGTCGGTTTGGGGATGATATACCGACGTTTGTAATTTATGTATCCCCAGTATTGTACACACCTGTCGGAGCAATTGTGACGTAAAATTAGTCCCTTGGTCCGTGAGGAGCTCTCACGGAAGCCCTACCCGAGCGAAGATTTTTACTAACTCCGAAGCAATAGTTCGGGCATAGGTGTTTCTCAGCGGTACGGCCTCGGGAAACCGGGTGGCATAGTCCATTAAAACCAGAATATAGCGGAACCCCGCTTTACTTTTCGGGAGCGGGCCCACCAGGTCAATGGCCACCCTTTCAAAAGGAGTCCCCACTACTGGGAGGGGGACTAACGGGGCTTTTGGCACTCCCGGGTCGGAGGCTAACTGGCAATTTGGACACGACTAGCAGTAGTCCCGTACTTCCTGGTACACCCCAGGCCAAAAGAACCAGGACAGTACTCTCGCCAGCGTTTTTTCTGTCCCCAGGTGGCCCGCAGCCGGAATATCATGGGCAAGTCGCAACACTGCCCGCCGATGAACCCGGACAAGGATCTGGGTCTTGACCTCTTGAGTCCGAGGTCTTGCATTACCCGATAGAGGCGGTCGCCTTTTAATTCAAAATGGGGCCACTGGGCTGCCCTCAGGGGGTCTACCACGGCGCCATCAATTGCGGCCACCTGCTCATATGCCGCCCTCAGTGTGGGGTCTTCCCTCTGGTCCCGGGGAAAGTCGGTCAGGGTAAAGGCCTGTGCATCTGCCTCCGCCGGGGCCCGGGATCGTCGGGTAATTCACCTGCCCTCTTGCCACGGGGCTGCTCACCCTCAGGTGAGACTTCTGGCTGGTCTTCGGGTGGCCTCTCCCCCAGAAGATCCGCCTCCACTTTCCCCCGGTCGGCCGGAGGCCTGGAGGTAACCTCGCGCACGAGATCTGCGAATCCGGGCCAGTCTCGTCCCAGGACGATAGGGTAGGGGAGTGTCGCTGCGACCCCTATGACCATCTCGGCGGACCTCCCTTGGATCGTGAGTCGGACCTTCGCTCGAGGATAGGCCTTCACATCGCCATGTACACACCACAGGTACAGCTCCCCCTCTGGTTTCAGGCCTTCAGGAAGGATATCCTGCCGAACGAGGGTCTGCGTACAGCCTGAGTCCACAAGGACGGCCACCCCGAGTCCCTCGGTGCCTGGATCACAAACTCCCCCTGGTTGACAGGCAGAATGTAGGTGTCGGCGGGTCCCGTCGGCCCACAGTCGCACCCGACCTCCAGACAGCTTCCTTGCCATACCTTGCACGGGTTCGCCATCGCCGGGTCCAGGCCCTTCGTGGGTAGCGGTCCCCCGGGAGCTGCGCTCGATCGCGGCCGGGGAGTAGGTGCCTGTCCGGCTGTCCGGGGTCGGGGTGTCGGCCCACAAGACCTCAGCCCCATAGAGTCCCTGGATCCAAGTCCGTCCATCTGCACCATGCAGGTTTTGGGCGGGGTTTCCGGCTCACCCCCTGGGGCTGACGTACCCTCGGCTGGGTAGGCAGGCCCTTGGGCCGGTCCCGGCCCTGGCCCGGTGGGGTGGGGCCAGGGACTAAGCAACTGCTGAAGGTCCTGCTGCTGAAGCGCCTGGAGGTGTTGGAGCTGAAGGCCCAGCTGCTGTACCAACTGCTGAGCCGTCTGCCAGTGTCGGGCCGCCAGTTGTTGGTGCTGGCGCTCCACCACCGCTTTCACCACCCGGTCCAGTTCCATCCTGGGTTTGGGGACAGTCCGGGAAACCGCCCCCCCCCCGCCCAGCAAACAGTAACAACGTCCGAAAAAAAAGAATTTTAGGGTTTTTTTTTTTTTTTTTTTTTTTGGAACAACTGAGGCACACGTTCCGCCCCTTACGTCAGGGCCGGGGTCGAGATGCCCACATTCTCCACCATATGTGGCGGGTTACTCTGACCGCCTGTCGCCTTCCGGGTCACTGCCCTCCGGCAGTGACAACCACAGCCTCTAAGCTTTCCCCTTCCGGGGGAACGGTCCATAGTTCATTGCCCCGGCCTTGCTTCAGGCCCGGGGTGGGAGGCGATAGTTCAGAGGCCCGGCCTTCCTTCAGGTCCGGGCCCCGGGGAAAGAAGTCTAGTGTGGACTCGAGTCTCTCAGCGTTCGCGCCTTCCGGCCTGGGTCTTGGCCGGCACCGAAGTGCCGTGGGGGCAGCCCTGGGCCCTCGAGCAGGGCGGGGCAACAAACACCAAACGGCGGGTTTGTAGAAGCTCCTAGTTCCGGAACTGGGCGTGGGGTGCACCAGCTACAGGCGAGGGGGAGACTGCCACCCAATTGGCGGGCGGCGGGGGCGCAGGCCCACCCTCTCCACTGCGCCCGGCCCAGGGGCCCTGGATGCAGCTGTGCGGCTGCTACCGGCTCAGCAGGGCTCCAGCCCGCAACTTGCTGGCCTAGGACTGCTATCAGCCCCGTGCTACCCCCTGGGCCATCTCTCGCCTCCCCCCGCAGGTACCTGTGCTTCTCGGCTGGTCTCTCCGGGAGTCGAGGCCCGTGTCGTCCCAGCCGGGTCCGGGCGGCCCCCTCCGGGCTTCAGGAAGCTGTAGCTCCGCAAGGTCCCCGTCGGTCCGCCGGTCCTTTAGCTCACCAGGCCCCAGCAGAGTCCGGGGGTCCTCCGGGTCAGAGGGGATCCCCGCTGGCTGGCTTGGCCAGGCCTCAGCAGCCCTGGCAGGGAGGCCCTTGATGGCCTTCGAGAGGCAGCTGGGGGAAGCCCAGGCCGAGTCCCGGCCTCCTCAGCCAGGAGCTCTGGCCAGACCTCCGTCTCCCTCGGAGGCTGGCTCCCTACTGAGCTCCCTGGCAGGGTTCTTATAGTCCTAGCCACGCCCCCTAACTTCCGGTCAGGTGAGGGGGCGGAGCTAGGCTGTGCCCAAAATGGCTCCCAGAGGGGTTCCTCTGCCTCCGGCTCAGCGGGCGGCCACTCTGCTCCGCTACAAGGAGATAGAATCATAGAGCTGGGAGAGACCTCAGAAGGTCATCAAGTCCAGCCCCCTGCCCAAGGCAGGACCAATCCCAACTAAATCAACCCAGCCAGGGCTTTGTCAAGCCGAGACTTAAAAACCTCTAGGGATGGAGATTCCACCACCTCTCTAGGTAACCCATTCCAGTGCTTCACCACCCTCCTAGTGAAATAGTTTTTCCTAATATCCAACCTAGACCTCCCCCACTGTAACTTGAGACCATTGCTCCTTGTTCTGCCATCCATCACTACTGAGAACAGCCTCTCTCCATCCTCTTTGGAACCTCCCTTCAGCAAGTTGAAGGCTGCTATGAAATCCCTCTTCTCTTCTGCAGACTAAACAAACCCAAATCCCTCAGTCTCTCCTTGTAGGTCATGTGCTCCAGCCCCCTAATCATTTTGGTTGCCCTCTGCTGGACCCTCTCCAATGCGTCCACATCCTTGCTATAGTGGGGGGCCCAGAACAGGACACAATGCTCCAGATGTGGCCTCACCAGAGCCAAATAAAGGGGAATAAGCACTTCTCTAGATCTGCTGGCAATGCTCCTCCTAATGCAACCTAATATGCCATGAGCATTCTTGGCTACAAGGGCACACTGTTGACTCATATCCAGCTTCTCATCCACTGTCATCCCCAGGTCCTTCTCTACAGAACTGCTACCTAGCCAGTCGGTCCCCAGCCTGTAACAATGCTTGGGATTCTTCCGTCCCAAGTGCAGGACTCTACACTTCTCCTTGTTGAACCTCATCAGATTTCTTTTGGCCCAATACTCTAATCTGTCTAGGTCACTCTGGACCCTATCCCTGCCCTCCAGCGTATCTCCCTCTCCCCTTAGCTTAGCGTCATCCACCAAGTTGCTGAGGGTGCAATCCATCCCCTCATCCAGGTCATTAATAAAGATGTTGAACAAAAATGGTCCTAGAACAGATCCTTGGGGCACGCCGCTAGAAACTGACCTCCAACCTGACATCAAGCCGTTGATCACTACCCGTTGGGCCTGACAATCTAGCCAGCTTTCTATCCACCTTACAGTCCATTTATCCAATCCATACTTCCTTAACTTGCTGGCAGGAATATTGTGGGAGACCGTATCAAAGGCTTTGCTAAAGTCAAGGTATATCACATCCACTGACTTTCCCATGTCCATAGACCCAGTTACTTCATCATAGAAGCTAATCAGACTGGTCAGGCACGACTTGCCCTTTGTGAATCCATGTTGACTATTCCTGATCACTTTCCCCTCTTCCAAGTGCTTCAAAATGGATTCCTTGAAGATCCCCTCCATGATTTTTACCTTGGCTTAGTAACTGAACAGATCAGTAAAACTATTCAAGTAATGGCTTTCCCCATTTGATGTTTGTTATAATCCCAAAGCTGCTTGTCACTGGATTGTCCTAATCATCTTGTAATTGGAATCCATGGACCCTCTAGTTCATGTATATGCATGGACATGGATATGCTGGGTTCACGTTATAGGTTTCCCTTATGCACACTGGACTAAATACATTAATTTAGTACTGAAGCCTAGATTAACACGAAAAGACATTTTTTTCAGTGCTTTATAAAAAAATAAAAAAACCCTGATATGGATTTACACATAAAAGAAAAAAAAAATCAAGAAAATCAGTCCAACATTGGACTGATCAATGCTGACAGGTTCTTTTCAAGTGGTGTCTTACAGGTGGACTGTGTGTTATATACACAAGGCCTTGACATCTAGGAATCATCATGGGTTTAACAACATAACAACGGCCATACAGGGTCAGACCAAAGGTCCATCTAGCCCAGTGTCCTGTGTTCCAACAATGGCCAATGCCAGAAGCCCCAGAGGGAGTGAACGAAACAGGTAATCAAGGGATCAAGCAATCCCTCTCCAGTCCTCCATTTCCAGACAGAGGCTAGGGACACCATTCCTACCCATCCTGACTAATAGCCACTGATGGACCTAAACTCCATGAATTTATCTAGCCCTTTTTTGAACCCAATGTAACTCCTAGTCTTCACAACATCCTCTGGCAAGGAGTTCCACAGGTTGATTGTGCGCTGCATGAAGAAAAACTTCCTTTTGTTTTAAACCTGCTACCTATCAATTTCATTTGGTGACCCTTAGTTCTTATATTATGGGAACAAGTAAATAACTTTTCCTTATTCACTTTCTCCACACCAGTCATGATTTTATAGACCTCTATCATATGTCCACTTCGTCTCCTCTTTTCTAAGCTGAAACATCCAAGTCTTTTTAATCTCTCTTCATATGGGACCTGTTCCAAACCCCTCACCATTTTTGTTGCCCTTTTCTGAACCTTTTCTAATGCCAATATATCTTTTTTGAGATGAGTCAACCACATCTGTACACAGTATTCAAGATGTGGGCGCACCATGTATCCCTTTTTTTAATGACTCCTAACATTCTATTTGCTTTTTTGACTGCCGCTGCACATTGAATGGATGTTTTCAGAGAACTATCCACAGTGACTCCAAGATCTCTCTCTTGAGTAGTTGTAGCCAAATTAGTCCCCATCATATTGTATGTACAGCTGGGATTATTTTTTCCAATGTGCATTACTTTACACTTATCAACATTAAATTTCATTTGCCATTTTGTTGCCCAATCACTTAGTTTGGTGAGATCTTTTTGAAGCTCTTCACAGTCTTCTTTGGTCTTAACTATCTTGAGCAGTTTGGTATCATCTGCAAATTTTGCCACCTCACTGTTTACCCCTTTCTCTAGATCATTTATAAATAAGTTGAATAGGATGGGTCCCAATAGAGACCCTTGGGGAACCCCACTAGTTACCTCTCTCCACTCTGATAACTTACCATTTATTCCTACCCTTTGTTTCCTGTCTTTTAACCAGTTATCAATCCATGAAAGGACCTTCCCTCTTATCCCATGACAACACTTTACTTAAGAGCCTTTGGTGAGGACCTTGTCAAAGGCTTTCTGGAAATCTAAGTATACTATATCCACTGGATCCCCCTTGTCCACATGTTTGTTGAGTCCCCCTCAAAGAACTCTAGCAGATTAGTAAGGCATGATTTCCTTTACAGAAACATGTTGACTTTCCCTCAAGAAATTACATTCATCCATGTTGTCTGACAATTTTATTTTTTTTAATTCTTTCAACTTTAGACTTACTTTTTAGACTGGCTGGTCTGTAATTGCCGAGGAGCCCTTTTTTTTGGCGTTTTTGTTATTGATTTTGGCCTTCCAATCTATCAAAGCTAATTTAAAGGATAGGTTACAAACCACAGTTAATAGTTCCGCAATTTCCCATTTGAGTTCTTTCAGAACTCTTGGGTGAATGCCATCTGGTCCCAGTGACTTGTTACTGTTAAGTTTATCAATTTGTTCCAAAACCTCCTCTAATGACACCTCAATCTGGGACAATTCCATCAGATTTGTCACCTGAAAAGAATGGCTCAGGTTTGGGAATCTCCCCAATATCCTCAGCTGTGAAGATGAAAGCAAAGAATTCATTTAGCTTCTCTGCAGGGACTTTATCAACTTTGAGTGCTCCTTTAGCATCTCGATCCCCACTGGTTGTTTAGCAGCTTCCTGCTTCTGATGTACTTAGAGAAAACATTTTGCTATTACTTTTTGAGGTTTTGGTTAGCTGTTCTTCAAACTCCTTTTTGGCTTTTCTTATTATATTTTTACACTTAATTTGATGTTTATGCTCCTTTCTATTTTCCTCACTAGGATTTGACTTCCACTTTTTAAAAGATAATTTTATCTGTCACTGCTTCTTTTACCTGGTTGTTAAGCCACGGTGGCACTTGTTTTCGTTTGCTTACTGTGTTTTTTTTAATTTGGAGTATACATTTTAAGTTGGGCCTCTATTATGGTGTCTTTGAAAAGTTTCCATGCAGCTTGCAGAGATTTTACTTTTGTCACTGTACCTTTTAATTTCTGTTTAACTAACTTCCTCATTTTTGTGTAGTTCCCCTTTCTGAAATTAAATGCCACAGTGTTGGGCTGCTGAGGTGTTTTTCCCACCACAGGGATGTTACATTTTATTACATTATGGTCACTATTTCCAAGCGGTCCAGTTATATTTACCTCTTGAACCAGATCCTGTGCTTCACTTAGCACTAAATCAAGAATAGCCTCTCTCCCCTTGTGGGTTCCAGAACCTGCTGCTCCCAGACGCAGTCATTTAAGGTATCAAGAAATTTTCTCTCTGCATTCCGTCCTGAGGTGACATGTACCCAGTCAATATGGGGATAGTTGAAATCCCCCACTATGATTGAGTTCTTTAATTTGATAGCCTCTCTATTCTCCTTTAGCATTTCATAGTCACTATTACTGTCCTGGTCAGGTGGTCGATAATAGATACCTATTGCTATATTCTTATTATTGGCTCATTTTTGCTTCATTTGATTCTACATTTTCTTTCACGTATAGTGCCACTCCCCCACCAGCACCACCTGTTCTGTCCTTGCGATATACTTTGTACCCTGGTATGACTGTGTCCCATTGATTGTCCTCATTCCACCAAATTTCTGTGATGCCTATTACATCAATATCCTCCGTTAATACAAGGCACTCTAGCGTCTGTGTATAAGCACTTTAAAAATTTGTCACTGTTTATCTGTCTGCCATTTCCTGACGTGTTAGACTCTTTTTCATTTGATTGTCTCATCTGATCTGACCCATACTTTATCTTCCATCCTCTCCTACTGACTAGAACATAGAGCATCTCTATTAATAGACCCTCTCCTAAGAGATGTCTCTGTCCGATCCATGTGCTCCTTCGCCCCCGTCGGCTTTCCCCCAGCCCTTAACATTAAGAAGGTCATAGAGCAGTTTTGAAAGTAAGTGCCAGCAGTCTGGTTCCATTTTGGTTTAGGTGGAGCCCATCCTTCCTGTATAGGCTCCCCCTATCCGAAAAGTTTCCCCAGTTCCTAATCTAAACCCCTCCTCTCTACACCATCGTCTCATCCACGCATTGACACTCTGAAGCACTGCCTGCCTACCTGGTTCTGCGCGTGGAACTGGAAGCATTTCTGAGACTGCCACCATAGAGGTCCTGGATTTCAGTCGCTTTCCTAGCAGCCTAAATTTGGCCTCCAGGATGTCTCTCCTACCCTTCCCTGTGTCATTGGTACTGTGACGGGGCGCCAGGCTCCGAGGCAGCAGAGGCCTCGGCCCCCCGCACTCTCCGACCTCCCGCGGGTCCGGGGGGGCGGAGACGGAAGCATCCCCCTGTTATCCCCAAGCGGGATCCGGGCGCGCGGCCGCCGGCGCCGGGGCTGGGAGTGCCGGCTACACCGGGACGTCTGCTGATGTCATCAGCCCGCGCCCCGGGGGCAAGAGGGCGGGGCTAAGGCTGGCGGGAGATTCAAAAGGCCCGGAGGCCGGTGAGGAGGAGCAGGGAGGAGCGAGGAGGATGCTGGGAAGGGGTCAACGGGACCCCAGAAGGGCTCGGCCAGCGGCGGGGGAGAAGCCCGGCTCGGGAAGGGAGCGACCGGGCAGGTAGACGGGCCCCCACGCCAGAACCTGGACAGAGGTAGCCCCCGGATAGGGTCCGACCCCACCGGGGGGAGAACCGACAGACTGGTCAAGCCACCGGGTAACATGGAGTGACCCTAGGGGGGAACCAGGCACTTGAGACTGGGAACAAAGAAGCACTGGGGGGAGTTAGGGGTGATGTGGGGGGGAGGCAACCCCAATGATGATTGGGCTGTAGCCTGAGGGGGAGCCCGAACCCTGCCAGATGGTGGAGAATCTGGGTAGTGACCCCACACCCTGGAAGTAGGGTGGTTTAAAAAAAAAATTAAAATTATTATTATAAGCAGATATAGGAAGATGGAGGTAAAGGAAGTCTGGCGATGGCTGTCGGAGTAGCAACAACAGCAGACTCAGCTACTACAGCAGTTGGCTGCACAGCAACAAGAACAGCAAAGGCAGCTAATAAGAGAACTCACAGATCAACAGCAGGCTCAAAGAGAAGTGTGGCTCCAGCAAGGGGCTGCCTTAGCCAGGGCAGGGTCCGACGGGGGCCCTGGAGGGGTGTCCCAGTTACCCGTTCGTTTAACTAAGATGGGAGCTCAGGACGACCCAGAAGCCTTCCTTGAGACATTCGAGAGAGTGGCGACCGCGGCCCGTTGGCCGGTCGACCACTGGGCTACTTTATTGGCTCCCTATCTATCGGGACCTGCCCAGTTAGCTTATAGGAGTTTAGACCCGTGGGAGGCCCTTAATTATCACAAAGTAAAGGAGGCGATTCTGGACCAAATCGGGGTGAACCCCGAGACGTTCAGACAAAAGTTCCGCCAAGAGCGGTGTCCACTGGGGGCCCGCCCTAGGGCGGTCGCCCAAAGGTTACGGGAGGCGTGCCGGAGGTGGCTGGAACCCGAGAGACGGACTAGCGGCCAGCTAGTTGATATTATAGTTCTCGAGCAATTCCTGAAGATCTTGCCCGCAGACGCCCAAAGGTGGGTGCGGCGGCAGCAACCCTCGACATTGGCCGACGCGCGGTCGCCCTGATGGAAGCCTATTTAGCTGCTGAGGGCCCAGGGGAGGCAGCGAGGACCCCGGGGGTGGAGCGGACACAGCGGCCCCCCGTAGGACGGGCCCGAACTCCACAGGGGGGCCGGGGCCGGACCTACGGGGGTGCCGAAAAGTCAGGAGGGGACTACCTGACCCCCACCTGGGGCAGTACCCTAGGGGAAGGAGAGAGGGGAGATAAGGCCCAGAAGGGGGAAGAACCCACTCGCACCCCGGGATTAGGCGCGGGTAGCCGGGGGCGCGTGTTATGAATGTGGCCAAGAAGGGCATTTTCGCCAAGATTGTCCGTTCATGGACTGCTCTTTCGGACGAGTGGTGGCTCTCGGCCCCAGGGCCCGCCCCAGGGAAAATGAGAAGGTCTTGGTCCCACTGAAGGTGGAAGGGCAAGAGGTCTGGGCACTGGTAGACACGGGTTGTGGGCAGACCATGGTGCGGACTTCCCTGATTCCCCGCCCGGAACCTGCCGGGGTCCCTATTTGGTTGAAGTGCGTGCACGGGGATGTGAAGCCCTACCCCACGGCCTGGGTGAGAATGTCCGACGGGCAAGAGGAGGTGATATGCCAGGTCGCCTTGGCCGAAAACTTAGAGTACCAGGTGCTGCTGGGACGAGACTGGCCCACCTTCAAGCGGCTCATCGAAGGGTGGAACCTGCGGGCAACCTGGAGGCCAGACAGCCGGCCTCTGGAGAGTGCGCTGGCCGCCCGCCCAATTGGGCAAGCCCCGAGCACGGGCTCAAGAATGGCAGAAACGGATGCGGGAGGGGCAGGAGAACCGCAAGAATGGAGCTTGACCCTGGAGGACGGAACTGAAGGGGACTTCGTCAGGGAACAACGGGACAACCCGTCGTTGCAGCGGGCATGGGAGCAAGCTGGCGGAATGGACGAGAGGGGGGCCGAGGAGGAGAAGCTGAAACAAGGCCCCTTTTTCGAGGTACGAGGGGACCGACTTTACCGGGTCACGAAGGCCGGGGAGGGCGGGGGCGTCCTCCGGCAGTTATTAGTACCGGCAATCGGGCGCCGGAAGGTATTAGAGTTGGCCCATTCTAATCCGTGGGCCGGGCATCTCGGGCGAGAGAAGACGTTACAGCGTATTATACAGAGGTTTTTTTGGCCCAGCGTGCATAGACAGGTGAGGGATTTTTGCAATTCCTGCCCCGAGTGCCAGCTCACCCGCCCCCGGGAGATAGCCAAAGCCCCGCTGGTCCCGCTGCCAGTAATAGGGATACCCTTTGATCGTGTCGCTTTAGACCTAGTGGGACCGGTCGAGCGATCAAAAGCGGGATACCAATATATCCTGGTATTGATAGACTACGCCACTCGATACCCCGAGGCAGTACCATTGAAGAACACTACGGCTCAGACCCTGGCAGGCGAGCTAGTAAAAATCTTCTCTCAGGTGGGGATTCCCCGCGAGATACTCACCGACCAAGGGACAAACGTGGCGTCTAAATTAATGACTGAGTTGTGTCGCCTCCTGCGGGTTAAAACCCTACGCACCTCAGTTTACCACCCACAGAGAGACGGGTTGGTTGAGCGTTTCAACCATACCCTGAAAACGATGCTACGCCGGTTCATGGAAGGTGACCCCCACGAATGGGACAAGCTATTGCCCGCACTGCTGTTTGCGGTCCGGGAGGTCCCCCAAGCCTCCACCGGGTACTCCCCATTCGAGCTCCTTTACGGGCGACAACCCCGAGGGATTTTAGATCTGTTGAAGGAGACCTGGGAGGACCAGGAAACCCGAGTCAAGGGGACTGTCTCCTACGTCCTCCAGTTGAGGGAGAAATTACGTCAGCTGGGTGACTTTGCAAAGGCCAACCTGATGCAGGCTCAGGCTAAGCAGACATTCTACTACAACCAGGATGCACGGGCCCGGGAATTTAAGCCAGGGGATAGAGTCCTCCTCCTCCTACCCTCCAGTGAATCTAAGCTATTAGCGAAATGGCAGGGGCCGTTCGAGGTCGTTCGGAAGGTCGGGGAGGTCGACTACGAGGTACGGTTGGTGGGGAAGCGAAAACGTACCCAGGTTTACCATATAAACTTATTGAAAAAGTGGAATCCGAGAGAGAGTTTTTTGCTGGACCCACAGCCCCATCCCACGGAGCTGGGACCGTGGGCTGGAGACCTGGAGACAGCACAGGCCGTAGATGTAGGGCCCGGATTGACAGCGGCTCAAAGGGAAGATATCTGAGAGCTGCTCCGGGAATTCGAGTCAGTAGTCAAAGCCGTGCCCGGCTGCACCACCTGGGCAAGTCACCATGTGGCCACCAAACCAGGCTGTAAGGTGAGGGAACCTGTCCGCCCCCTTCCGCGGAAGATGTGGGATACAGTGCGGGAGGAGGTCCAGAAAATGCTGCGCTTGGGGGTGATAGAAGAGTCCCACAGTGATTGGCGCAGTGCTATCATGCTGGTCCCGAAACCGGACGGGACCATATGCTTTTGCATAGATTTTTGAAAGGTCAATGCGATCTCACGGTTTGACGCTTACCCTATGCCCCGGGTGGACGAACTCTTAGAGCGACTGGGGCAGGCCCAATATATCTCCACCTTAGATCTTACCAAGGGGTATTGGCAGATCTCCCTGGAGGCGGGCGTCAGGGGTAAGACAGCCTTCTCTACCCCCTTCGGGCTATACCACTTTAGGACCATGCCTTTTGGGCTCCATGGGGCCGCCGCCACTTTCCAGAGGCTCATGGACCGAGTACTGAGGGGACACCTGCAGTACGCGGCAGCATATATAGATGATATAGTCGTGTACAGTGGATCATGGGCAGACCATCTCCAGCACTTGCGGGCCATTTCTGACGCCCTCCGGCAGGCCGGGCTGACCGCAAACCCCGACAAATGCCATCTGGGGCAGCGGGAGGTGACCTACCTGGGGTTCACAGTAGGAAGGGGGCAATTGAAGCCATTAGCCAGCAAAGTGCAGGCCCTGGCAGACTTCAGGCCCCCCCGAACGAAAAGACAGGTCCGGCAATTCCTGGGGTTGGCGGGATACTACAGGCGATTTATCCCGGGGTTTGCATCAGAGGCGGCACCTTTGACGGATTTGACAAAGAAAAACAGCCCAAAGCAGGTGGTATGGACAGAACAGTGCGCCCAAGCCTTCCGCCGGTTAAAAACAGGATTAATGAAGGCGCCCGTCTTGATACAACCGGATTTCACAAAAGAATTTATCTTACAGACCGACGCGTCCACCGTGGGGCTCGGAGCCGTATTGGCTCAGCACGTAGAGGGAGAGGAGCACCCGGTGGCCTACCTGAGTCGTAAACTATTCCCCGGCGAACAACGGTACGCCACAATCGAGAAAGAGGCACTGGCGGTTAAGTGGGCGATCGAGACTCTGAGATATTACTTACTGGGAAACCCGTTTAAATTGGTGACAGACCATGCCCCTCTACGTTGGATGCAAGCAATGAAAGAAACCAACCCACGGATAATGAGATGGTATCTAGCCCTGCAACCCTATAAGTTTTAAGTACAACATCGCCCGGGCCTAAGGCATAAAAATGCCAATTTCTTTTCCAGGGTAATGGAAGAGGAAGAGGGGCTGCCTGGGCGGACGGCGAGCCGCTTAACGGGGGAGATGTGTGACGGGGCGCCAGGCTCCGAGGCAGCGGAGGCCTTGGCCCCCCGCACTCTCCGACCTCCCGCGGGTCCGGGGCGAGACGGAAGCGGGGAAGCTCACCCGCACGACGGGGAAATCCCCCTGTTATCCCCGAGCAGGATCTGGGCGCGCCGCCGACGGCGGGGCTGGGAGTGCTGGCTACGCCGGGACGTCTACTGACGTCATCAGCCCGCACCCCGGGGGCAAGGGGGCGGGGCTAAGGCTGGCGGGAGATTCAAAAGGCCCGGAGGCCGGTGAGGAGGAGCAGGGAGGAGGAGCGAGGAGGACCCTGGGAAGGGGTCAACGGGACCCCAGAAGGGCTCGGCCAGCAGCGGGGAGAAGCCCGGCTCGGGAAGGGAGCGACCGGGAAGGTAGACGGGCCCCCACGCCAGAACCTGGACAGAGGTAGCCCCCGGATAGGGTCCGACCCCACCGGGGGGAGAACCGACAGACTGGTCAAGCCACCGGGTAACGTGGAGTGACCCTAGGGGGGAACCAGGCACTTGAGACTGGGAACAAAGGAGCACTGGGGGGGAGTTAGGGGCGATTTGGGGGGGGGAGGCAACCCCAATGATGATTGGGCTGTAGCCTGAGGGGGAGCCCGAACCCTGACAGGTACCTACATGTACCATGACCACTGGCTCCTTCCCAGCACTACACATAAGTCTATCGAGATGTCTCGAGAGATCCACAACCTTCTCACCAGGCAGGCAAGTCACCATACAGTTCTCCCAGTCATCACAAACCCAGCTATCTATGTTTCTAATGATTGAATCCCCCATTACTAGCACCTGCCTTTTCCTAATGACTGGAGTTCCCTCCCTCAGAGATGTAACCTCAGTGCGAGAGGATACCATAACATCATCTGGAAGGAGGATTCCAACTCTGGGATGGTTTTCCTCTGCTCCAGTTGAATTTTGTCCTTCCTTGAGCCTTTCACCCTCCTCAAAAACACACAAAACAGATATCAGACAGTATCACAAAGAAAAAACAGTTTCTTGCCATTTCAACCAGAAAGGGCATTGTCTCAACAACTTGATTACCTGCATCCTGCTTCAAAGACATTTTAACACCAGACTTGAAAGAGAAACCTCTGAACTGTCATTCATGCTTAAATTTGACACTTTACGCCTGGGTCTCAACAAAGATGCTAATTACCTTACCCATTACAAAGATAGCTTCCCCAATTATCACCTCTAATATCATTAGCACACAGACATTAACCTCCCCCCCTCATCCCCGCTCTGTTCTGAAATTTGATTTGTCCTTTTTATGTGTGTTCACTTTTTTGGATTGTATGCCTTTGGTATATATGGTCATGCCAATTTTCTTCCACAATTTGATCTGAGGAAGTGGGTCTGGCCCAGGAAAGCTCATCACCTAATAAACCATCTTGTTAGTCTTTGAAGTGCTACATAGTCCTGTTTTTTGTTTCACAAAACCACAGGGGCTGTCTGACAGGAGGTGGGACAGTTCTACGGTGCCCCAGAAAGCATCATCTATGTACCTTTCAGCTTCCCTTAGCTCCTCCCATTCAGCCACTCTGGCTCCATGGCCCATACGTGGTCTCTGAGGGTCAGGAGCTCCTTGCACCGAATGCACGCATATGCCACCCACCCACAAGGCAGGTAATCATACATGCTACATTGAGTGCAATAAACAGGATAGCCCCCACTCTGCTGCTGGGCTTCTGCCTGCATTCTCTCCTACAGAGAATTAGGTTATTGATAGGCTTTTTACTTAAATCAGATAGTTTGGATTTAGTCTGGTTTAAAAGAAGTTTTAAAGACTGCTAAGTGTATCTAGGCCCCTTCCAACTCCCCCTCTAAACTCCCTCAGGAAACTCGCTGTTAGCTGCTCCTGTTTGCAAGGCTAAAGTTTAAAAGACTTACATGAGGGGAATTTCTTTTTAAAAAGTGATCCGCCTGGACTGGCGCCGCTATATAACCCTGCTGGCCCTCCACCCCCTCGGTTCCTTCTTAGCGAACTACCCCGAAGAAGGAGAGGCGGGGAGATTTGGAATGGACATGAGCAACACATCTCAAAGAACAGCAGTTACAGAGGTAAGTAACTGTTTTTTCTTCTTTGAGTGATTGCTCATGTCCATTCCATGTAGGTGACTCCAAAGCAGAAACCCCAGGAGGCGGGGTCGGAGTTCTAACCTTTAACTGAGCGGGGACAGCCCTACCAAGAACCTCATCCTCCCTAGCATGGTGAGCCAGTGCATAATGATTGGCAAAGGAGTGGACCGAAGACCACGTGGCAGCCCTACAAGCATCCAGTATAGGAACCTGAGCCACGAAGGCCGTAGAGGAGGCCTGTGCCCTAGTGGAGTGGGCTGTAAGGGAGGGAGCTGGCACCCCGGCCAGACCACAGCACTCCCCTGATACAGGAAGTAATCCATGAGGAGATCCTCTGCGCGGAGACTGGCTCCTCCTTCAGCCGTTTTGCGATCGCCACAAACAGCTGTGGGGACTTACGGAAGGGCTTTGTGCAGTCCAAATAAAACGCTAAAGCTCTCCTAACATCAGAAGCATTGGGCTTGGGGTAAAAAACTGGGAGAAAAATGTCCTGAGAGATATGGAACTGAGACACCACCTTCGGAAGAAAGGCGGGATGGGGGGCATAACCTAACCTTATCCTTGAAGAAAACTGTATAAAAGGGGTCTGAGGTGAGAGCCCTTAGTTTGGACACGCATCTGGCCAACGGGCTAGCCACCAAGAAGGACACCTTCCAGGAAAGGTGTAGCAGCGAACACATTGCCAGAGGCTCAAAGGGAGGCCCCATGACCTTAGTCAGGACCAGGTTAAGGTCCCACTGAGGGACAGGTTGATGGACATGCAGATAAAGCCTGTCCAACCCCTTCAGAAACTGATGGACATTGGGGTCCGCAAAGAGCATCTTGCCCCGTGAGCCCAGGTGGAAAGCAGAGATAGCCGCTAGGTGCACCCCGACAAGGATAGCTCTTGGACCCTGAGATCCAGTAGGTAGTCCAGGACCAGCGGGACCTGAGCAACCGAGGTGAGACTGCTTTTTGGGTAGCCCAGATAGAGAAGCACTTCCACTTAGCCAGGTAGGTGGCCCTAGTGGATGGCTTCCTACTCCCCAGCAGGACCTCCTGCACCAGCTCCAAGCACTGTAGCTCCGCCACTGTCAGCCATAGAGCTTCCAGGCCATTAGGTGTAGGAATTGCAGGTTTGGGTGGCGGAGCCTGCCAAAGTCCTGCGTTATCACATCCGGGTCCAGCGGGAGAGCGATCGGCCTCTCACAGGAAAGGATCAGGAGGGACGAGAACCAGTGTGGCCTGGGCCAAGCTGGCGCAATGAGAATGAAGGAAGCCCTGAACTCCCGCACTCGCAGGAGCACCTTGTGTACCAGCGGGAAGGGCGGAAATGCAGAAAGCAGCCCTCGGGCCATGGGGTGATGAGGGCGCCTCCCAGGGACCCCGACCCAGCCCCATGAGGAGCAGAACCTGGGACACTTCCTGTTCTGGTGGGTTGCAAACAGGTCCAGGAGGGGAAACCCCACTTGGAAGATTTGGAGGGCCACATCTCTGAGAGACCACTCGTGGCTGGAGAAGGACCTGCTCAGCTGGTCTGCCAGAGTGTTCTGAGACTCGGGAAGGTAAGAGGCAATCGGGTGAATACCCGCCCCGATACACAACTCCCAAAGTGGAGGGCTTCCCGACACAGGGGAGGGGAACGGGCCCCACCCTGCCCGTTTATGTAGGAAACCACCGCCGTGTCGTCAGACAGGATAAGAACTGTTCTGCCCTGAGCTGGGGAAAAGGCCTGACACGCAAGACGGACTGCCCGCAACTCCTGACATGTGACGGATGTGTCCGTCACCAAACGGAAGGTCGGCAGGGGCCTGGAGAATGGGACTCCAGCGCAGACCGCCTCCTCCTGGGTCCACCAATCCAGGAGCGGAGGACGTCAGGGGGAAACCGTCACCACTCTGTCCCAAGAGTGGAAGGACGGGTTGTGAACCCACGCCAGCCACAACTGCAGTGGACACATGCAAAGCCTGGCGTGCTGAATCACGTAAGTGCAGGCAGCCATAAGGCCCGGGAGGCGCATGCAGTTCCTGGCCGTGGTCATCGGGAACGCCCGCATGGCCATGACCGCTTCTCTGATACCCAGAAACCGGGACCTGGGCAGGGATGCCAAGGCCGATGTGGAGTCCAAGCAGGAGCCTATGAACTCTATAACCTGGGTAGGGACCAGGGTAGACTTGGCCACGTTCAGAAGAAGTTCCAGTTCCCAGAAAAGGTCTCGCACCAGAGCAACGTGGGCCAGCACCTGGTCCGAGGACAAGCCAATCATCCGGGTAGGGAAACACCTGGACACCAAGCTTTCTCAGAGCAGCAGCGACTACGGCCATACGTTTTGTAAACACTCAAGGAGCAATAGAAAGGCCAAAGGGGGAGGACCGTAAACTGATAATGGTCCTGGCCAACCATAAAAGCGGAAAAGCTGCCTGTGATGAGGGGCAATAGAAATATGGAAATAAGCATCCTTTAGATCGAGAGCAGCGTGCCAGTCTCTGAGATTCAGGAGGGAACGATCGATGCCAGAGTCACCATCTTCAACTTGGCCTTGGCGATGAAGGCATTGAGTTCCCTGAGGTCTAGGATGGGTTGAAACCCCCCTTTGGCCTTGGGGACCAGGAAGTACCGGGAGTAGAAACCCAATGCCCGTGAACCCCGGGGGACCACTTCGGCTGCTCCTAGACTTAGGAGCTGCTACACCTCCCCCCAGAAGAGATGCTCGTGGGAGGGGTCCCTCAAGAGGGACAGAGTAAGGGGATGGCGTATCCCCTTCCTACTGTCTCTAAGATCCATCCGTCTGAGGTTATGGACTCCCAGGCACGGCAGAAAGGGAATAGGCGCTCCCGCAACTGGAGGGGTGAGGCTGGTAGGCTGTCCTCGGGCGTACCCTCAAAACCCCCGACGGTGCCCTTGGGGCTTGTTGGAGGCTCCCTGGCCCTGATCCGAAGCAGGATGGGAACGACATCTATTATTCCTTCCGTTCCCATTCCTCCTCCTATGCTGGGAGGAGTCCGAGCAGGTGCCCTGTTGGGCAGGCCTAGGGGCATTCCTACCCGAGAGGGAGCGCCTCTGGGGAGCCGGGGTATGAATCCCGAGGGACTTGAATGTGGCTCAGGTATCCTTCAAGCCATGCATATGGTGGTCAGTCTGCTCAGAGAATAGGGATGGCCCTTCAAATGGGGGGTCCTGGATGGTAGCCTGGAGCTCGGGAGACACTCCAGACACCTGCAGCCAAGAGCTGCGGCACAGCACCAAACCTGTGGCCTTGGCGCGTGCCCCTTCATCAGCGGGGTCTAGGGCAGCTTGGAGAGCAGCACAGGAAACCCCCCTGCCCTCCTCCGAGAGGGACTTGAACTTGGACCGAGAGTCCTAAGGGACCAACTTGGCAAATCTGTCCATAGTGGCCCATGTGTTGCATGCATAGCAACTCAGCACAGGACCTGCTGGTTCGCTATCGGAGCTGCAATCCCCAGAAGCGTAGGCCTTCCTGCCCAGGAGGTCCATCTTTTAGCATCCCTGCTCTTAGGTGTGGCATCCGGTTGGCCCTTCCTCTCCTCTGGTTCACTGCCTGGACGACCAGGGACGCTGGAGGTGGGTGGAGAAGAGATGCTCGTTCTCCTCCTGCGGTACGAAGTACCTCCGCTCGACCTTTTTATCAGTCAGCGGGATGGAAGCCGGGGTTTGCCAGAGGGTCTTTGTGATCTTTGTCACGGTCTTGTTAAAGGGCAAGGCCACTCGGGTGGGGGGTGTCAGGCTGCAGGATATCTACCATCGGGTCCAAGTCCTCCGACACCCTCTCCGCCTGTACCCCCAGACTCTGTGCCGGGTGATGAAGGAGGTCCTGTTGTGACCTCAAGTCCATGGAGGGCAGAGCCCCTCCAAAGGCCTCGTCCAGAGAGGAGGAAGAGGACCCTTTCAGGGCCACCACCTCCGAGTTGTGGACCTGTGAGAGGACCTGGGAAGCCGTCGAGGAAACCACCGTTGAGGGCTGAGCAGTGGATGGCCCTCTCTCTGAAGCGGGTCTGGGCGAGGCCTGCCCCGGAGGGAGAGACTACCCCGACGTAGGAGAGCGAGTCATTGGGGTCGCCGAAGGGGAGCCCTGGGCCCTGAGTAGACCAACTCCGGCCTAGAGAGGTCCACACCCTGGCTCTGGTGGTAGGCCCAGGGGGTCCAAAATGGCCACTAGGCCAGGGCCCGCAGCTACGGCGGCCACCACTGCTGCATTACCAGTACCGGGGTAGGCCGCGGCCAGGGCTGCTGCTGGCGCTGACGTGCTCCGGTGCCAGTATCTGTGGCAGGAGTAAGACCGGTGCCGCGACCTCGACCTGGAGCCCCGTGATGATCAGACTGATTCTGCAGAAAAGGACCTGGGGATTCCAGTGGATGAGAAGCTGGATACGAGTCAACAGTGTGCCCTTGTAGCCAAGAAGGCTAATGGCATATTAGGGTGCATTAGGAGGAGCATTGCGAGCAGATCTAGAGAAGTGATTATTCCCCTTTATTCAGCTCTGGTGAGGCCACATCTGGAGTACTGTGTTCAGTTCTGGGCCCCCCACTATAGAAAGGATGTGGACGCATTGGAGAGGATCCAGCGCCTCTGAATCAGTTGAATACTCGGAGGTCAACCAGGGCGGCGCGGTGGCAGTAGCAGCCTGCAACCTCCGGTTCAGAGCATGCCGGGCCCTGGACTCCAGCTTCTCTCGGTGCTGAGGCGGGGGATGGTGGGAGGTGGTGCCAATCTGCTCATTGTTGAGGTGCCAGCTGTCACGGAGTGTGGGGGAGTCACCAGGCCCTGCACCCCCATCCACAGCCAGACATGACTCTCAGCCAGCAAGTAGAACAGAAGGTTTATTTGTTGACAGGGACACAGCGTAGCACAGACTTGTTGTTACAGGAACCAGGACTATTCAGTACAAACCATCTTGGGGATAGGGGGCCCAGAGCCCTGGCTCTGGGCCCCTGCCTGGCCCCCCAAGCCAGCCAAAAAACTAACACACACACCTAGCAACTGGGTAGCCTCCAGGCTGCCTCTCCTACTCCTTTTGTCCTGCTTCCCGGGCAAAGTGTCATCTGACTGAATCCTCCACCTAGCTCATGTGTCAGGATGGCCTGAGCCATTCTCTACGTGCCTTCCCTCAGGAGTTCTCACCCAAAGATCCCATCCCGCGCTGGGCACTGCGCGCGCGCGCGCGCGCACACACACACACACACACACACACACACACAGAGGACAGTAGGAATCACATACAGCATAACAAAGTCAACAGTGAATGCAAAAACAGAGTGAACACACACATGAGTGAACACAGTCCCACTACATCACACCAGCGGCTGGAGGACCCGATACCAGTGTTGGTGCCACACGGAGCCCCTGTGTTGGTGCCAACTCCAGTGCCGGTGCCAGTGTATGGGTCAGGGTTGGAGGCAGTGCTGCACCTGGCACCAGAGTCGAGGTCGACGGCACCGAGGTAGTGCAATGATGTCCTCTCGCATCCCAGGCCGGGGCATTCGGTGCCGTGGCCGTGTGATGGTGCTGTCTGGCGTCACACTCCTTTGCTGGGCCCAGTGCCGAAGTCGGGGACGAGGTCAGCTCGATAAATTCTCTCGCTGCCTCGAAAGTGTCCAGAGCAGAGGACTCCAGGCGGGCCACCACAGGGCTGGAATCCCAACGTGGGCTAGAGCGGTGCCGTGCTCGCCGGTGCCACATGCCCCGCCTGAGGGCTCACGGATGGCACGTGCCTTGAGGGAGACCTACCCCAGCTAGGTCTCCTCTTCTACTGGGGACTGGGACTGGTGCCGAGGCCTATGTGGCACCGGGGGAGGTGTGTGAGTGGCTAGGTGCCTCCCGCACCAAAGCCAGTGCGCTCTGGGTCACTGGTGCTGGGCGAAGAGCTGCCTCCATGAGAATGATCTTCAAGCGAGACTCTCTTTCTCACTCGGTGCGAAGCTTGAAGCCCCTGCAGATCTTACACGCTTTGGACAGGTGGGCTTCACTGAGGCACTTGAGGCAGGCTCCTTGGGGATCCCCACAGGGCATAGGCTTCTGGCACCTCATGCAGGTCTTGAAGCCTTGGGGCCCAGGCATGCCACGCCGGGGATGCAAAGCGAGCCCCGCCGCGCTGAAGTAATTCTTCGCTAAGTACTACACTTAACTAAAACTTCAACTAACTAGTGAAGAGAAAACTGCCAAGTGGTTGCAGAGCAAGAGCAAGAGCAAAGCACATTCCAATGACCGTCATGAGTGGTAAGAAGGAACTGAGGGGGTGGAAGGCCAGCGGAGTTATATAGCAGCACCACTCTAGGGGGCTCCCCTGCTGGCCCAACAGATACTGCTAAGTGAAAAACTTCCGACGATACATGCATGCAGCGTGCGCACACCTACATGGAATGGACATGAGCAATCACTTGAAGAACCGCCCTCCATTTCTGCTTACCCACACCCTGCCTTGGAACACCTTAAACCCTTCTCCAGATCCATCTGTACAAATCTAATGTATGAAACATTAAGAATTCCTACCTTTGCTAGACGTTCTTTCTTGTCCCACCAGTCATCAAAGGCTCTAAATGCTACCACCTCGACCATTTTCCGGTTTAAGTCCCTTTTCATAATTGCTTTTAGTTCCTTCACAATCACCAAGAGAACACCATCCACCGTAGCCTTGTGCGGATCCTCCTTCTTCGGCACATAACCCGGTGGTGGGACTGAGGGGTCAAACTTGGGCAGTGGTGGCCATTGCTGCCCCCGTCCAATAGCTGCCCCCATTGAGAAGGGACGGTAGGGAGGGAGGTTCACAAACTGCATCCGACTTCCCAGAAAAGGTGGGTACGGATACATATTCTGTCCTTGCATCATGCGGCTCAGCATCTGAGTTTGCATTTGAAAGGACATTGGCATGCCGCCCCACTGGTTGCCCAGGACATTTATCATATCCACTTGCATGACAGCAAACATGCCAGGATGGAATGGAGGAAGCGGAGGCAAAATATGAGGCGGTGGGACCCCAGGTGGCGCAGGAAGCGGAGGTGGAGGGACGGTGACGGCAGGATGAGTTGGTGGAGGTGGTGGTGGGAGAGGTGGTGGCATTGGAAAGCCTGGTTGGGGTGGTGGGGGGGGTGGAAGTGGAGGGAACCCTGGTGGGGGCATAGGTATTGACTGAGTCATCACAGCAGAGTTGCTAACAGAGGAGTTCACCACAAGGGTTTTGGCAGATTCTGCACTGGTGATTGGTGGAGAATTCATTTCATCGTCGGATATTTCCATGTCCTCCCCTGAAGAATGCTGACCCTGGAAGAAAGGGTAAGAGAAACACATTCCTTTAACGTAAGTTACCTTCACACTGGCTGCTTAGAACAATAGCCATGTTACTGACATTTTAATCATAACTGGAGAAACCCAAGTGCTATACTGGAAGGGGTGTCCCACTGAGCACACAGAGTTTCATTTAAGTCATTCTGTTTCACATCAGACTACACATGGAACCTTGAGGAAGAGGTAAGGCAGAAGCTATCTCACCGTGAAACAGCACTAGCCCCCTGAATAGCAAAACTCTGCTTCTATGCAACATAGTAATTGCTGCCCCCATATTTCGTGAAGCACCTAGAACCCCACATCAGTGGAAAACACAATCTCTTACCAACAGACAGTTCTGATAGAGAATAAAATTGAAAAGAGTAACTAATCTACCTTATGCTATCCAGCAAGTCAGCGTTTCCATTTTTTGAAAGCATAATCCCCAAAATTTAGCAGCTAAAAACCGACCTCAAGTAATAGTCAGAAGAGATGTGAGTTTCATATTAATGCTTTGAACTGCTACAATTATGCCTTATGACAGTGTTTCAGGCTAGGAAAGGAGCTCCATATCTACTTTTCAATTGTCTTTGATCCTCACAGATTGAATCCAAAATTCTCAGAGAGATAGGGGAATGGGGAGAGGCACCGAACGGTTGCAACGAGAGTCTTAACTTCTACATTGACTGCTTTCACAAACGTGCTCGAGCTGACATAGGCAGCAAACAACAGCATATAACATACAACCTCAGTCATGCAGAACACAATGCTATACACAACCTCAAAAACAATTCTAACATCATAATCAAAGAGGCTGACAAAGAGGGCGCTGTAGTCATCATGAACAGAACAGATTATGAACAGGAGGCTGTGACGGACCCCCCCCCCCCATGCTTTATGAAATGGATTTATGGAAAATGAATTTACATAACTCAAAGGTGCTTTGAGCAAATTATTTCATGTAACCCATCAATCTTCATGTCATGATCCGCTGGTTCTGTTTATCTTACTCTGTTGTATCATTTGTGTGTGTAAAATTATACATATGGGGGCTGTGTCTACACTGGCATGATTTTCCGGAAATGCTTAAAACGGAACAGTTTTCCGTTATAAGTATTTCGGAAAAAGCGTCTACATTGGCAGGATGCTTTTCGGAAAAGCCCTTTTTCCGGAAAAGCGTCCGTGGCCAATGTAGCGCTTTCGGAAAAAGCCCGATCATCATTTTCGCGATCGGGGCTTTTTGGAAAAGACTGCTGGGCTGTCTACACTGGCCCTTTTCGGAACAGTTTTCGGAAAAGGACTTTGCCCGGCGGGAGCAGCATAGTTTTCGGAAAAGCAGCTGATTTCTTACAGTAGATCGTCAGTGCTTTTCCGGAAATTCAAGGGCCAGTGTAGACAGCTCACAGCTTATTCCGGAAAAGCGGCTGCTTTTCCGGAATAAGTGGCCCAGTGTAGACACAGCCATGGAGTGGGGAATACTTTGTGGGTTTCAAATGTGCAAATGAGAGACATGGAGGGTTTTACCTTCAAAGTCTTGATGAGCAACTGTTAAACATTCTCTTTTGTCCTGAAGTCTGAACAGTGGTTGGTAGGGAGAGGCCTCAATTCATTAACAAAAAGAATGGGAAGGAGAGGCCTTGGTCTTTTGGCTGGGCTGCACCTGAAGGAAGGAGCCGAAGACCCCAGGATGGGGAGACAGCCCTGGTATGGAGTGGCAGCTGGACAAGAGGCTTTAGGGTGAGTTTGAAGAGTTTGTACTGAGGTTTCAGTGCAGAATCAGCCAAGCATTTTTGTTTCTTTTGATTTGTAACCTACTTTGCTCTGCCTGTTCACTTATTACCACTTAAATCCTACTGCTTCAACTTAATAAAACCATTTTTATTTTCTGTCAAACCCAGTGTAAATTATTGTTACCTGGGGGGCAACCAGGTTGCACATTCCCCCTTTCATTGCTAAAGGGGGCTTACCTAATTCTTTGGGGTTTGATCCCATCTGGGGAGTGTTCTCTCAGGAGGCTGGGCCCTAAACTGCACTCTCCTCGGACCTGAAGAGGTTCAGTGTCTGTGCTGCTTCTCAGTGGGGGCAGGAACCTCAACTCGGGGCCTTGGCTGGGGGAGACCAGCGGAGCTGGCCCAGCAGGACCGGGCAGTGAGGAGCCCCAGAGAGCGGGAAGGTGAGTGGCAGTGGCTGTGTCAACACCCCAGGAAGCACCCCCGAGGGGTCATCTGTGACCGCACCCCATCACACAGGAGACCAGACAACTCACCAACACCAGCTTCTACAAGCCTCTCTCCTGTGATCCCACTAAAGAATACCACATTGATGACATCTTCATCATATAGACCCATGGGAAAGAGACCCTTGAAGAATTTCACAGGGATTTCAACAACTTCCACCCCACCATCAACCTCAGCCTGGATCAGTCCACACGAGAGATCCACTTCCTTGACACTATAGTACAGTTAAATAATGGACAAATTTCTACCACCCTATACCAGAAACCTACCGACCGCTACACTTAACTTCATGCCTCTAGCTTCCATCCCAGACACATTTCTCAATCGATTGTACACAGCCAAGCCCTAAGATATAACCAGATTTGCTCCAGTCCCACAGACAGAGAAAAACACCCACAGGATCTATATAGTGAAAACTGAAGTGAAAAAAACAGATTGATAGAGCCAAAAAAGTACCCAGACATGAGCTACTTCAAGACAGGCCAAAAAGAGAAAACAACAGAATTCCACTTGTCATTACAGTCCACAACTTAAACCCCTCCAACGCATTATCCACAATTTACAACCCATCTTGGAAAATGACCCCTCACTCTCAGAGGCCTTGGGGGAAAGGCCAATCCTTGCCTACAGACAACCCCCTGACCTCAAAACAAATTCTTTCCAATAACCATGCAACACACCTCCATCATAATCACCCAGGAACCCACCCCTGCAATCAGCCCCGGTGCCAACTCTGCCCACACATCTACACCAGCAATTTCATCACTGGACCCAACCACATCAGCCACCAAATCAGAGGCTCATTTAACTGCACATCCACTAATATGATCTATGCCATCAAATGCCGACAATGCCCCACTGCCATGTATATTGGCCAAACTGGACAGTCTCTACAGGAAAGAATTAATGGACACAAATCAGATATCTGAAAAGGCAATACACAAAAACCTGTTGGAGAACACTTTAATCTACCTGGACACTCATTAATGGATCTCAAAGTCACCGATTTGTTTCAGGCCAATTTCACAAGCCAAATACACAGAGAAGGACTGGAACTTAACTTCATTCACAAGTTTAATTCTTAGGCAAATAGTATGAACAAGGACATGGGCTGGCTCACACGCTATCTTCCACATCCTATGACTTAACCTACCAACCATACAGTGGAGGTGCTAATTGTTCTTATCAGCCTGTTGTAACTATTTGAACGATCTACTTACTGTCTCTTTTTATTTTTTCTCCTTTCCTCCTCCTTTTTTTTCCTCCTCCCTTCCTCTTCCTTTATTTATTCTTGGATCTTGACTTCCAACACTCCAGTCATCTGAAGAAGTGGGTTGTTGCCCACGAAAGCTCATGATACCATCTACATTTTTTGTTAGTCTGTAAGGTGCTACTAGTTTTTGGTGACTGATGTATGTAATGTATTTGCTTTAACAATCCTACTCTCAACCTTTTCTTTCCTTTATTAATAAACTTTTAGGGTATGTCTACACTACAGCACTAATTCGAACTAACTTAATTCGAATTAGTTAATTCGAAATAAGCTAATTCGAATTAGTGCATCTAGACCTAAAAACTAATTCGAATTAGCGTTTTGCTAATTGAAATAGCATGTCCACATTGAGTGGACCCTGAACCGAAGTTAAGGCTGGCCGGAACCAGTGCCGGCAGGGCATCAGGTTAGGACTTAGAGGTGGAGCTGCTGCCTCAGGCTAGCCGAGGGCTGTGCTTAAAGGGACCCGACCCCACCCCGACAGACAGTTCTCAGGGTTCCCGCTTGCTTGTCTACTCGATGAGGGACAGCAAAGCAGTCCTGTCTTGGAGTGCCCTGAGTGCCCACACTCGGCACATCACAGCACTGGCCATCAGCCCGGCTGCACTTGCCGCAGGCTGCCATCCGGGGGTCAATCGGGGGCTGTCAGGATCCAGGAGGCCCTGCAGGAGAGCTTCCACCCCGAGGAGCCCGCAGAGCCACCCCAGTCCTCCCCATCGGGGCTCGTGCCCCCATTCCTCCTCACCTCCTTCCACTTACCTCCCTAGCCCCTTCCTGATGTAAAAATAAAGGACATGTGTTCAAAAATAGAAACTCTCTTTATTTAACAAAACTGGGGATTAACCTCTGGGGAGACTGGGAAAAGGAGGTGGGAGAGGGGAAGAGAGAGGGTGGGAGAGGGGAGGGGGAAACCTGGGAGGAGGGAGCTGGAAGGGGAAGCCAGGGAAGAAGGAGGAGGGGAAGTATAAAACTATGGTACGCCATATCTTCAGTACTGTGTACAGATGTGGTCTCCTCACCTCAAAAAGATATTTTGGCCTTGGAAAGGGTTCAGAAAAGGGCAACTAAAATGATTAGGGTTTGGAACAGGTCCCATATGAAGAGAGGCTAAAGAGACTGGGACTTTTCAGCTTAGAAAAGAGGAGACTGAGGGGGGATATGATAGAGGTCTATAAAATCATGAGTGGTGTGGAGAGGGTGAATAAAGAAAAGTTCTTCATTAGTTCCCATAATATAAGGACTAGAGGACACCAAATGAAATTAATGGGCAGCAGGTTTAAAACTAATAAGAAAGTTCTTCTTCACACAGCACATAGTCAACCTGTGGAACTCCTTGCCACAGGAGGCTGTGAAGGCTAGAACTATAACAGAGTTTAAAGAGAAGTTAGATAAATTCATGGAGGTTGGGTCCATGGAGTGCTATTAGCCAGGGGATAGGAATGGTGTCCCTGGCCTCTGTTTGTGGAAGGCTGGAGATGGATGGCACGAGACAAATGGCTTGGTCATTGTCTTCGGTCCATCCCCTCCGGAGTACCTGGTGTTGGCCGCTGTCGGCAGACAGGCTACTGGGTTATATGGACCTTTGGTCTGACCCAGTATGGCCATTCTTATGTTCTAAGCTCAGGGCTCAGGGTCGGGGGGTCTCACTGGGCCAACTTGATTTTCATGCAAACCTGCTCCTGGGTTCGCATGTGGCCTTTGGTGGCCAGGCTGGCAGCTATCCTGACCTAGACAGCCGCATTCCTGTGCCTAGTGCGGAGATCGTGAACATTGGAGGCCTCCCCCCAAACCTCGATGAGGTCCACGATCTCCACACTAGACCAGGCGGGTGCCTGCCTCTTGCGGCCCCGGGCAGGCTCCTGTGAGCCGCCAGCCTGGTCCTGGGAAGAGGCGGAGGGCTGGGTGGCAGCGGGTGGCTGGCTCATGCTGTGCCAGGTGCAGGGTCTGCTGGCTGGATGCTGGCAGGCTTGCAACTGGCACAAGCACTGTAGCCAGACCATGCCCCTTTAAGGGCTCGGGGGGCAGAAGAGTTTCCCTGGTTTGGCCCAGAGTGGCCACCAGGGCAGCCTGGGAAGGGCTAGCCTCCAACTAGTTCGAATTAAGTGGCTACACAGCCCTTGGTGAACTATAATCGAACTAGGCGTTACTCCTCGTAGAATGAGGTTTACCTAGTTCGAATTAAGCACTCCGCTAGTTCGATTTAAATTTGAACTAGCGGTTTGTATGTGTAGCCCCTATTAAAGTTAATTCGAACTAACGGCTGTTAGTTCGAATTAACTTTGTAGTGTAGACATACCCTTAGATTTTAGATTCTAAAGGATTGGCCCAGCATGCTCTTTGGGTAAGATCTGAGGTATAGATTGACCTGGGACTGTGGCTGGTCCTTTGGGACTGGGAACACCTGTTCAAAGTTGATGATATTGGTTTTATAACCCCTCACCTGCATAAAGTGTGGTGCTCGTTGTGGCACAGGTAAAGCTGGGGTGTCTAAGCAGATTGCTTCTGTAACTTCTTGCTGGTCAGATTGGCAGCTGAAGTGCACTTTGTGACTGGTTTGGTGCCTTAGAGAGGGGAACCCCAATCTTGGGCTGTAAGTAGCCCTGGTTTTAAGCAATTCACCCTGATTTGACCCTCACAGCGGTGCCCCCAGATCTCCTGGTATATTACACTCCCCATGAAATCTGTGTAGTATAGAATAAAAGCACACACAAGGCCAGATTTCATGGGAGAAAATCAGATTTCATGGCTCGTGACACATTTTGCATGGGTGTGAATTTGGTAGGGCCCTAATGATGATGGGTCAGCAGAAATGGTCAATGGTAACAATCACTTCTCTAGCTTCATTGTGATACTCTTCCTCATCTTGTACTTGTAATTGCTCCTTTCTTAACAGAGGATAGAAAGTCCATTTGAAAGCATGGAGAGCTTTATGGGGACTGGAGCAAGTATGCCATGAGAAGCATTCAGTGGTAAGAGGATATGAACAATTAAAGTGCAGGAGCATAGAAAGGCATCGGTTAAGTCTTCTACGGACAAAACTACTTTATGGGGGTTTGAGATTTCCTCACAAAACTAGTGCATGTGAATTCCAAAGACAGATAAATACTTCATAAATTCTGGGACCCTGTTCTGCTTTCAATACTTAGGAAATTAATGGGTTGTATAATAGGGCTCCTTAGCATTTCAATGTGTTCTGATCCTGCCCCTGGAAAATCAGTGGCAAAAATCTTCCTCTTGACTCCACTGGTGCAGGACCAAGTCAGTGAGGATTCCAGTCCTTCAGCCAATAAAGACCACTGGCTTGGGGAGAAGGGAATTCTTCCATGGAAGGATTGATGCCTAGCAAGCAAGACTTTTGAAAAAAATTGTGGAGGCCATTGGCTCCTCCCACTGGAAGAGAAGTTTGTGTGTGTGCATGTGCAGAAGTAGGGGTGGCAATGTACCCACTTGGAGCCTCTCTCGAAGAAGCAGGTAAGAGGAGACAGCTAACATTTCAGACCAGTGATGATCTTCTCCATTAGTTAAAATAACTTTCACAGGCTTGTCCACCCACCATATTTCCTGTATTTTGTGTTCCCCAAATCTTCCCTGACAACTGTCTCTCTAGCTTCCCCAAATCTCTGACAATTCAGGAAATCTGGATTTTTGGAGGAGGTGGCAGGGGTTGAATGAAGGGTAGAAGGAGTTTAAATTGGTTCCCTCCGCATGCAGAACTTTGTGTGATGCACCAAGCCAGCTGCATTTCTAAAATGAAATTAACAATAATTACAATAATATGGGGGAAGGCCCAGCACAAAAGCAAAAGTTTCCAATGATTTAATCACAGAGACTGCATTGGGTTATATATCCTTGTTACCTGCAGCACGTTAGAAAGTACTGCAGCTTGTTTGTTTCTTTTCTTTTTTTTAATCTCTCTTGTGGCAGAAGAGCTTGGGGTACCCCTGGGGGAGAATTCAAGTGTTTGTCCCCGGTTTTAGGGATAAAAAAAAAAAAAATCACTTGACGATGGCAGCAACCCCCCCCCCCACACACACACAAAATCTGTGCATTTGTGATTCTGGGGGAAGTTTTTGTAACCAGTACCTATAGTGGCAAGATATATTTAAAATCTTTGTGGGCTCCCACATTCTGTACTTGGAATGCCAGAGCGGGGATCAGCCCTGACAAACACGAATGGACCCACTGCCTTATTATTTCTTGCAAACAGTTCCTCCTTCTCAGCAGCAATGCATAAAAAAGGCTAAACAAACAGCTTGCACATTGCCACAAGCTATAGAATATATACACAAATACAGAAACCACCACACAAATGCAATGATGAAGAACCAGCTGAAGCACAGTAGTTGTGGCTGTATTTTTGCCACAATAGTCAAGGGATTCATGGGGTTTTGTTATTTTTGTGGGATTGTTTAAAAAAAATTGGGATATTTGCACATAGCATGTTGGCAAAATAGATGAATCGATTGCATTGTGACTACATCAAAGTCACCAACACACACTATGAACACATGAATCGTTAGGCTGGTTTTAATCAAAGGACACTTCTGGTCCAGCAACTACCACCAGAAAGCAGGCTGAGCACAAGACTTGCAACAGCACGCTCTCAAGCCTTCAGATCAAAGTGCACCTCTTTTCTCAGGGCCTTCCCTTAACTCATAAAACTGCAAAATGATCACATCAGCAGATGCCAACCTCCAGAACTGAAGAGCTCTGTGCACCTTCAAAGCTTGTCTCTCTCATCAAATGAAGCTGGTCCGACAGAAGAGACTGCCTTCACCCACCTGGTCTCTCTAGACCAAACCAAGAAAACTGACCGTTTCTACTGAAAAAAATAACCAACATACATGTACTAATGTCGCCCTGAATGCTATGGTGGGTGCCTTGGAAAGAGAGCAAATAATTGATTTTTCAGTGGTTTGCTTATAACAGCTGAACAAAAAATAAGTTTGTGTTTGAACAAAACATTTCATTCCACCAGAAACTTGGGGGGGGGGGGGGGGGGGGCTTCAGAAGGAGGGAGAAGAGTATTTCTTCTTTTTAGAAGAGATTTTGGTGCGTTTTTCACCCGTTTATTCATTTAACTGAGGCAGCTAAATTTTTTAATGAAACACTGACTTCATTTAACATTTTCAAAGCCCCTCCCCCCCATTTATTTGGCTGAAATTGTTTGCCACATTCAACCCAAATTCACAAATATATTTGTCTGATGGAAAAATGCATTTTTGGCAAACAAGCTATTATCCAAAAGAAATTTGCCCAGCTCTGTTTTGAAATGCAGATAATAATGCTTTGTCTCTACTCACTGTTAGTAGGGTTGCCAATTTTGGTTGGATGTATTCCTAGAGGGTTGGCAACCCCAACTATTTGCAGAGCTCTACAGAGTAAGGGTGACATGGTACTAATTCAGTGCTCAGCATCCTATGTTAGGAACTCTACATTCACACAGGCACTCTGTGATGGATGAGCTTTGTAAATCCTAAAAATGACTAAAATTGAAAAATAAAGTGTGTTTGGGATGTAGGCCGGTTAGGCATCTCGGAGGGGTTCCTCCACCTCCGGGTCAGTGGGCGGCCACTCCACCTCACTGCACAGTCACTTAAAAATAACCCTCCAAGCCAATAGTTCACTAACCTGGCCTTAACCAGATCAGGGTGAGAGGCAAATTGTTCAGGAGCCCGGCCTTGCTTCAGGCGGGCGACAGGCACACCCAGACAGGAGTCTCGAGTCCTGGCTCTCCGTCAGAGCGGGCCAGCAACTAAACCCAATTGGAGTGTAGAGTTCCCGGCCCTGGTTCAAGGCCGGGCGAGGGCAACAGTTCAGGCGCCCTAGCCCTGGGGCAGGGCGAGCAGCAAACAAACAGTTAGTTCGGTTATACAGAGGGGCCAGGCTCTGGTTCAGGGCATGGCAGCAAGCAAACAGTTTAGAAGTTCAATTAGCCCTGGCCCTAGGTCAGGGTGGGGCAGCACACAAACAGTTAGTTCAGTTATACAAAGGGGCCAGGCCCTGGTTCAGGACGTGGCAGCAAACACACACAGGTTTGGGGTCTCCTTGTTCAGGAGGGTTGTAGGCAGCTGGCCTGCGGTAGCGGTGAGGGGGAGACTGCCACCGGGTAAGTGAGTGGCAGGGCGGGCACAGGCCCACCCACTCCTCTGCACCACAGCCCAGGGCCCTAGATGCAGCAGAGCAGCTGCTGCTGGCTCAGCGGGGGCTCCAGCCCGAAACACGCTGGCCTAGGGTCTTTACCAGCCCTGGCTATCCCCTGGGCCACTTCCCTTCTTCCCCTCAGCGGGTACCTGGACTTTCAGCAGGTCGTTCGTGAAGTCAAGGGTTGTCTCCTCCAGCTGGGGTCCCGGCAGTTCAAGCCAGTCCTCCACTGCCTGCAGGTCCAGCGGTCCCAGCTGGTGCTCAGGCCACAGCAGGAGGTGGCATTCCAGCTGATCCTCTGGGTTAGGCTGGTCCTCGGGGTCAGGCCCGGCTGGCGGTCCTTGCAGGTCCGGTGGCCCTAAACAGTCCCTGGATACAGGCTGGTGTCGGGGTTCGGGCAGGTCCTCCAGGCCAGCTGCACTCAGAGGCCTGGGCCAAGCCTCAGTCTCCCCAGCAGGGAGCACTGAGCAGGCCTCTGGTTCCTCTGGGTCAGAGGCAGTTGGAGGCCTAAGCCAGGTCTCAGCCTCCCAGGCAGGGAGCTCTGTGCAGGCCTCTGGCTCCTCCAGAGACTGGGCCCCAACTGAGCTCCCAGGCTGGCCTTCTATAGCCCTGGCCACGCCCCCTGACTTCTGGTCAGGTGACTGAGAGGGGCTAGTTCGTGCCCAAAATAGCTCCCGGAGAAGTTCCTCTGCCTCTGGCTCAGTGGGCGGCCACTCTGCCCCACTACATGGCAAGGTCGTAGCAAAAGCCATCTCGCTGCGACTGCAGTCCGTGCTGGTGGACGTGATCCATCCCGACCAGACCTACACCATCCCGGGCCGTAGCATCTTTGATAATTTGTATTCGGTCCGGGATCTCTTGGAGCTCGGGTGTAGGGACGGCTTGTCGTTCGCCCTCCTGTCCCTGGACCAGGAGAAGGCGTTCGACAGGATGGATCACGGGTATCTCCTGGGCACCCTGCAGGCCTTCGCTTCGGGCCCCGCTTGTGGGTTTTCTCCGGTGCTGTACGCCTCGCGGAGTGTTTGGTCAGGCTCAACTGGACCCTGACCGAGCCGGTCAGCTTCGGGCGGGGTACGTCCAGGGGTGTCCGCTGTCGGGCCAGCTGTACGCCTGGCGATCGAGCCCTTCCTCTGCCTCCTCCGTAGGAGGCTGACGGGGTTGGTGCTGCGGGAGCCGGAGCTGCGGCTTGGTCCTGTCGGGCGACGCCGATGACGTGCTCCTCGTGGTCCAGGACCCGGCGACCTGGCGCGGGTGGAGGCCTGCCAAGCCATCTACTCGGCGCCTCTCCGCCCGGGTCAACTGGGTCAAGAGCTCTGGCCTGGTGGTCGGGACGGGTGGCGGGCCGGCTCCTCCCACCCGCTTCAGGCCATCAGGTGGAGCGCGGGTCCGCTGCTCTATCTGGGCGTCTATTTATCCGCCACGCATCCCTCTCCGCCGGAGAACTGGCAGGGTTTGGAGGCCAGGGTGGCTGAGCGGCTGCGGAGATGGACAGGACTGCTCCGGTGCCTGTCCCTTCAAGGGAGGGCGCTGGTGCTAAATCAGCTGGTCCTGTCCATGCTCTGGCACCGGCTCAACACCCTGCGCCCGGCCCCGGAGGTCCTGGCCAAGCTCCAGAGGACAGCTCTGGAGTTCTTTTGGCCAGGACTGCACTGGGTCTCTGCAGGGGTCCTGTCTCTCCCCCTGGAGGAGGGGGGCCAGGGCCTGGTCTGCGTGCGCAGACAGGTCCACACCTTCCGCCTCCAGGCCCTGCAGAGACTCCTCTTTAGTGCAGGTAGTCCGGCATGGAGCACATTGGCGTGCGCCTTCCTCCACCGCCTCCGAGGGCTCCGATACGACCGGCAGCTCTTTTTTATCCACCCGAGGGGTCTTCCACGAGACCTCTCAGAGCTGTCGGAATTCCACCAGGACCTCCTCCAGACCTGGAAGCTGTTTTCGGCGACCAGGTCCGTTGTGGCCACCGAGGGCCCCTCCCGGAGCCCCTGCTCCACAATCCAGCCTTGTGCGTGCAGGTGGCGGAGTCTCTCTCGGTGCGCCGGAGGCTGATCCTGGCAGAAACCACCAGGGTCGGAGACCTCCTGGACTACAACAGGGGGGACTGGGTGGATCCCCGAGCGCTCGCTCAGCGCATGGGGCTCTCCACCCCCCCGAACCCCCCTACGCCTACTCCAGGAGGTGAAGGCGGCTTTGCCGCGGCCCGCTCTCAACTTCCTGCAGCGGTCCATGCGCGAGGGTACACCCCGCCCCTCCCTTCCTGCAAACCCTCCATCCCTGTTTATCAGGCCCCTGTTCCGCGGCCCCCCCCCCGGCCTCCCCATCCTTGGACCCCCAGCTGGCTGCAAAACTTGCAGCCAGTTTGCTTTCGAACCGCGCCTAGAGTACATCTGTACACGCTCGTGCTCCACACTTTACATTTCCCCACCCTCGTGTCCCGCCCCGATACCAAGTGGCAGGACTACTTAAGACCCGTTGAGGGTGGGGAACCCCGATGGGCCAGCGTATATTCCACCTTAATCCCGCGGCCCATCGGGGACATCAGTTGGCGGCTCCTTCACGGAGCCATGAGCACGGGCGTGTACCTGGCGCGGTTCACCCCCATCCCGGACACCTGCCCTTTCTGCGGCGTGAGGGAAAACCTGGTGCACGTCTGCCTTGGATGCGCCAGGTTGCAGCCCCTATTCCGGCTCCTCCAGAACCTCTTACTGAGGTTGTGGCTGCACTTTTCCCCACACCTTTTTATTTACTCACACCCCATCTGTGGCCCCACAAAGTCGCGGGACCTCCTCGTCAACCTCCTCCTGGCTTTGGCTAAAACCACCATCTACAACACCAGGGAGAGGATGCTAGACAAGGGGGTTCCCTGCGACTGTGGGGCCTATTTCCGTTCATCCCTAGTGTCACGCATCCGGGCAGAGTTCCTCTGGGCGGTGTCCACTGGCTCCATCGACAGCTTCGAGGAGCAGTGGGCACTGTCCAGAGTTCTCTGCTCCGTGTCCCCATCCGGTTCCCTTGTTTTGAACCTGTGACTTGCACCCCTTGATCCTTTTGTCATTATTTGCCCCCCATGATTAGTTGGACATGGGTCCAGTTGTCCCTCCCGCGAGGCTGGGGGAGGGGCTTTTAGAACGTGGGCGGGCTTTGCCCGCCCACCTTCCCATGCTTTCAAATAGGCCCCACTACATGGGATCCAAAAACTATTATCCACAGCACTAAACTTTCAACATAATTATGATTTCTGCTCTTTTCATCCTGAACACCCCATAACTTGACATTTAAAATTTCCAGTTTTGTTTAATACACTTTGCAATCTTTCCCACTGGTCCATTCTGGCAGCTCAGGTAGCAGCAGATAATGTCTCATTGACCAAGAATGCTATGAATGAGAAACTCTGCAGCTTCAACTAACAATGCTCCAGTGAAAGGGGGCAGAGGAGGGGAATGAACAGACAAGTTGTGTCAGGTGTAAAGAAACTAGACCCATTTTTCAACAAGCAAAGCACGAAAGGTATTGTTAAAAAACACCCAGATCCAATGCAGAAGGTACTCAATGTAAAATATCCATTACTGTTTATGAAACGCAAGGGAATCTGATATGTTCAGGTTACAGAGCAAAGCAACAAGTGACTTTATATTCTGCTGGCTGAGCATGCTGAGATCTGTAGGGAAAGTCACCTTTATTGCCTCACAGTGGAGTAACAGTACAAAGCAGAGACAGAGAATATGAAGATTCATGGCTAGCTTTGGGACTCAGATCAACCTACATTTTCTGTGCCCCCTAGGCAGACTGTACCCCAGTCGTCCACTTCTTCCACAAGGGAGGCAGCCTAAACCCACCACAGTATCTGCACAGCTTGTACTTCACTGCCTCCTGCTTCTCCACCTCTGATATACTGCACTAACCCCATGATCCTGCCTGAGACAGCACCTTCTTTCTGGAGCATGGCTACCGCTGAAGCACCAAGATCAGCAGCATCCCCACTGAAATACCACCACCAGAAGGTAGCCTATTTACATTATAACTCAAGACCTCGCTGGCCAACCACCACCCAGAATTCCCCAACATTCTAAATGCTGTCATTCTAGGCCTGTGTTTCTGAAATGCGGCCACTATGGCCACAGCCTCCGGGGCGGTGACTGGGGGCGGAGGAGGGAGTGGCCCCTCCCCTAGGGCTACAAGGAGGAATTGGGCCCTGCTCTCCTCTTGGGCCTTCAGTCCCTCTGCTCTGACAATCCCCACCCTCCCTTACCAGCCACACCAGGCAGCCCAGCTCGCTAGGCTCCTGCCCCAGTGGGCAGTCCCACTAGAGCACACTCCGCAGCCCAGCTGCAGTGCACCGGGGAGCCCAGCTGCAAGGAGACAGGCTCCCGGCCCCACTGGCAGCTCTCTTCCCTGCCAGCCTGCTGGGTTCTTAGCCGTCAGCCCTCCACTGGGACTCTCTGGTCCGGCAACATCCGTGGTCCAGCACCAGAGAGTCCAGGTTTACAGAGGTTCAACCTGTATTTATGTTTGTTTCAAGGAAGAGCCTGTGCATGATACTGTTTTACATGGAGATGCCATTGCACATCAGCGACTACACAATACTTGACCAAGTCACAGCCTGGAACCAATGGCAAGGAGGTCCAAGACGACTGGGGGGCCATGTCTCAAAGCACAGGACCCAGCAGCTCATCCGCCTGAAGCCATTGGCTGTCCGGGTCGCAGCTCATCCGCCATTTCCACAAGGGATCTGCAATTGGCCACTTGACACAAGGATGGGAAAAGACATTCCCCTCGCCAGCCAAAGAATCGTCAGCTGGCTACCCACCCAGTGTTCAGCTGATCAGCCAAGATCAGGAAACAGGGTGCGCCTGCAACCGTGTCCAAGCGGCTACGAGGAGGCAGCCGTATGAGTTGACCATGGCATGCGGACCAGTGCAGCTTGACTGTCTGAAAAAGACAGGCGTGTCCGTCTCACTGCAAAGGTACTACCACTCCACCAACACCCCAAACAAGGGTGTGTGATAGCACCTACGCTATTTAATATATTTTTGGCAGCCATGCTCCAGATTATTGGAGATGACCTCCCAGGTGGAGTTAAAATAACCTACAGGATGGATGGTAGCCACGTCATTCTGGGCCTCTTCAGAGCCAAGACCAAGACCACAACATCATCAGTGGTAGAACTTCAGCACGCTGACGATGACCAGGCCAGTGCCACCTCAGAAGACGGGCTCCAAGCAATCGTCAACATTTTCGCCATGGCCTACCACAGGTTGGGACTGACTCTTGATGCATGAAAGACCAAGGTTCTCTTTCAGCCAACACCCACCATACCGTTATCCAAACCAACCATCATGGCGGAGGACCAAGTGCTGGAGAATGTCAACAGCTTCCTGTAGTTCTTCAGGGAGGGCGGTCAGGATTTACTGCCGAGTTGTCCTCACAGGTCTCTGGCTCCGTTGATGATGATAACCAGAAGGCTGCTTGCGTGTGTGCTCAGTGATGTGGGCCCAATGACTACAGCAGACCCCGAGAGGGGACCACAATCCAGATAAGGATCGAAGGTGCCAGGCCAGGTTTATTGTTAAGAGAAGTACAGTAACAGTTGTCAGTAGACTCTACTGAACCACTACACATGTGTACTTGCCACAATGGAATGACTCAATCAGTGGGAAATTTCCATTGCCCCTCGGTCATACAAAGGCTATCCCCCCAAAACACCACCTTATATACAGGTGCAACAAGTCACACCTCACTGCTGATGTATCAGGTTGCCACCCTCTGACGCTATTTAGATAGCGCCCAACACTCTGTACCTCGTGGTTTGATTAGATCATCTCTATCCATCATGCTGTCATTCTAGACCCTTTCCTGAACCTGGGTCTGTATCTGTGAGGAGTGGGTACCAAGGTCTTTTTTAATAAGCTAGTGATACCATGTGCTTTCCACTTATGACCAATTACTGTTCTGCACCTGAGCCTATTACCAATTAGTATTTTGCACTCTCAGCCCTGTTTGTGCCAAGTTCTGTGAGCAGGGGCCTGCCTCTTGCTCACAGCTTAGCTTTGCTTTATGTTAGCCATGTTTCATCCATTGTTAGCTAGTCCTCAGCCCAGGCCTGTGCTGCATCGGCTTATGTTTTAGGCCTTCATCTTACTACACTTCCCTCATCTCAGAAGCTATCTGTCCAGCAATGCTGATATCAACGATGAAATCCACCATTGAATCTCCAGTGCCAGCGCATCTTATGGACATTTACGGAGGCGAGTCTTCAATGACCGTGATATCAAGACGCAGACCAAGATTAACAGCTACAATGCTGTAGTCATCCCAACGTTGCTGTATGGAGCTGAAGCCTGGACTCCCTAGAAACGACATATTAAAGATCCGGAGCAATTCCACCAAAGGTACCCGAGGAGAATATTGCACATCACGTGGCAGCACAGATGGACCAATGTTAGTGTCCTCGCAGAGACTGATTCTTGCAGCATCGAGGCAATAATCGCCCACAGGCAGCTACGATGGTCTGGTCATGTGGTCAGGATGCCTGACACACGCTTGCCTAAACAGATTTTCTATGCTCAGCTGAGGACCGGGATGAGGTCTCGTGGTGCGCAGAGGAAGCACTACAGAGATGTTCTTAAGAACACCTTGGTAAAGTGCGGCATTGATGCGGACACCTGGGAGAGGCAGGCGAAGGATCAGGTAACCTGGAGGATCACCATCAAGAACGGTGTCCAACACTTTGAGATCAAGTGACATCTCCATGAAGAAGATCAGAGTGCCCGACATACAGAACGTGCCCGGGCGCCCGTATTGGCACCGCTGGTGATAGAGACCTCACATGCAGCCACTGCCAGAGAGTGTTCCTTGCCAGAATTGGCCTAATTTCTCATCTACATACTCATCAGTTATAGGCGTCCAAGGGGAAATCTTACTCGCTTCGAGGGATCCCACAGAGAGAGATGTTTGTTATCACTTTTTTTCTGCCTCCCAGCTAGTTAACAAGTCTGCTGCTGAAATATAACTTTTCAGAGAAGCAGACTTACTAACGAGCAAGTCTACAAGAACATACAAAAGCACCTTATTTGCTTTTCTATTCTCTTTAGGTCTAGTAAAGAATAGAGACAACTGTATGCTGTTATTATTGAGTCTGAAAAAAAACCCTACATAAATACATTACTATGATTTGGATATGTATATATGCATTGTTAAGGAAAAACTGTCACAGTGGCCACCAGCAAGAGTTGGTGGCCATACTCTGAGGCCACCAAAAGTTTGCTGTGCAAACCTCTGTTCTAGAAAGATCTCTCTGCTGGGGAATCCTGTGTAGAGGCTGAGGAGGGAAGATTTCCTCTTCAATGAATGGTCTAGCAGTATAATGTTCAAAAGCATAGGTAGCAAAAGCCAGAAGGACTAAAATGACCTCTTTTAAAACTTTAATGAAGTGTTTTGGATACAAATGAGATTTCTTTATTCTCTTTTATTTGGCTTATTTGCACTGAAATGAGAACGGCAAATATACATGGACTAAAGTCTGGTGTAAGACTGGAAGGCTGCTGCAAATTTTTCTGGGAGAAAAGGTGGGTCTCACCAGAGCTGAAGAAGAACTCTGCATAAGCTTGAAAGCTCGCCTCTCACACCAACAGAAGTTGGTCCAATAAAAAACTATATTACCTCACCACCTTGTGTGTGTAATATTTTGGGACCAACATGGCTACAACAACACTGCATACAACAATCTTCTGATGTGTGTGACACTGTGTATGGAAAGTCACAATATTTGCCCATCCTTCCGTAAACATCGGGGCTTGCAATTCACTGGTATCGACAGCAAACAGGATCTGAGGTCCAATTTTTATGCCATGGGAGATGGGAACGAGAGGAAAAAGGTGAATTGTAACAGTAGAGAGAGACAGAGCAGCAAGGAAGAGGAAAAGACAATACTTTTAATTAGAAGAGAAATTAACTCTAAAGAACACCATTTGGATAAAAGGGGCTTTCAAGAAAATTGAATGATGACATTTTTAATAAGACACATCTATACACAGTTAGTCTAAGAAGAAAAACAAGGACACTGAAAAATAAATGAAAGACGATACATCAACATATAGAAAGAACAATTAAGACTAGCCAAAGAGGAAAAAAATCAAAACGAGACAACAATATTATTTGTTACATGAAATTTCCCTTTACTCAACATCCTGACTCTATGGAGTTAAGGTAGTCCAGCTGTTTTTAGCAAATAAAGAATATAAAGGTCTTGTCAGCTTCAGCTGAGGACATGCTCTCTCTAGACCAGCTGCCCTTTTGGTACTACATAGCCCTCATTTTCTTCATGAAAAAAAAGTGAGGAGGTATACAGACTTTGTTCACTTGGGGACGCCATTATCAAAAACCGGGGTTAAATCACAGTCCTTGATATTATACCAAAACCAATGAGTCCTGGATTTCAAAAAGGCAGTTTATCACAGGACTCCTTGTTGTTTTTGTCCTGTCACAGGGGAATTTCACAAGCACTAATTTCACTTTCACATATGTAAGTATCATCAGATATTTGTGTCAAGATTTCAGTTACATGTTATCAGAATTTGACAACTGCCTGCCACTTTCACTCAAACCTTCTGTTTATCAAGTCACATGTTTGTGCTAGGCAACGTGTATCACCAAATGCGAAAGATTACTCCAATATAGCCCTATAGTAAATAACACTGGGTCTGCAATCCCAGTTGAACCATCAAGCACAAATATAATGCAATGCAGGTTAAATAGTCAGTGTGATGCACAAAGAGGTCATTAATAATAATGAAGAAACAAATCATCACCTGAAAAATGTGGAAACTCTGTAGCCCATTCCAGCTAATGCTCAAAACAAAAAGATGAAGGCACAAATTTATTTTCCTTTCTCCCCAACCCCCCAACAAAACATATAATCAGAAAGGAAAGTGTAGCACTAAGTTTTACTTTTCTGGTGACTCCTCAGGAAAAGGGACCAAAAAACAGACTCTCTGATTTTAAAGAGTGCTCACAGTCACCACCTAGGTGTATATAAAATATATACAAACAACAATTTGAATTATGCTATATTAATCAAGTTGACTCCTCTTTTGTGACATATTTAAGCCCCAAATGTGCCCTCCTATACACCAGTCAACAAATGGGAATTATGGAGGTAGAACTTGGCCTTTAAATCTATACTAAAAATCTGAGTAGTCCACATTTAAATATGGACTTTACATTAAAATTGCAAAGAAATGCAAAGAGGAATCTTTGCAAGAGGGCTAGAAAAGAAGTCAGTTGTGCTTCTCAAAGAAAACATTACTTTATTATAATCTTACTGAATGACAAAATACTGAGCACTTAAATGACTGCACTGAGTTTCTGATCAGGCCCATCCAAAGAGCTCAAAGAGGTTTGCAAAAAAGGACCAAGTATCATTCATCACTTTTAAAAAAATCAACATACCACTCCACTGCCTGTGAAACTGAAGCACAGAGAAGATAACTGACTTAAAGGGACACAGCAAGGCAGTGACAATGTCAAGAATAGAACCCCGGTCCCTCCAACTTCTTAGCTACTAGACTAGTGTGCTCTGAACCTTTCCAGACTATTGTACCCTCAAGTTTCACCTTATTTTAAAAATACTTGCTTACAAAATCAGATATAAAAATACAAAAAGTGTCACAGCATACTATTACTGAAAAAATGCTTACTTTCTCATTTTTACCATATAATTATAAAATAAACTGGAATAGAAATATTATACTTATATTTCACTGTATCATACAGCAACATAAACAAGTCATTGTCTATATGAAATTTTTTGTACTGACTTCGCTAGTGCTTTTTATGTAGCTTGTTGTAAAACTAGGCAAATATTTAGATAAGTCCCCCTAGAAGACCTTGGTGTACCCCTGGTTGATAACCAGTGCATTAGACCAGTGGTTCCCAACCCTTTTGATACCAGGGACCAGCAAACCCATTCACAAACTTTTGGCGGACCGGTAACATTTTATTTGCATATTTATTATGCAAATGATGAATATGCAAATAAAACATTGACAGTCCACCAAAAGCCTAGCCCCCATCATCAGCCCTAACCCCTAGAGCCCCCACCCCTGCACTATCCCCATCGCCAGCCACTGACCCCAGAGTCCCCTGCACTCAAACCCCACTGCCAGCCCCATCCCAAACACCTCAGTGCCAGCCCCTGCCCCTTAGCCCACCACCACCAGAACCCCCAGTGCCAGCCTGCTGTTTCCAGAGCCCCACTGCAACCAACCCTCCCAGAGCCTCCGCAGTGCCAGCCCCCAATATTAGCCCCGTCCTGAGCCCCCAGTGCCAGTCCTCCCCTCATAGCCCCCAGTAGATCAGCCTCAAGAGCCCCCCAGCACTAGCCCCACCCCTTGAGCCCCCAGTGCCTGCCACGCCCCCCTCACCTAGCCCTGAGCTGCTGCCCATGTGGCTGCGGCTCTGGGGTACACTGCCCAGCGCCTCCCCTCCTGCTGCGGCTGTTGGGAGAGACATGTCCTGTCCCACCTCTCAACCAAACAGCACCAGGCAGGGGTGGGGTCTCCTTCCGGCTGTGGAAGAGCAGTTCCCCGTGTGGCTAGGGTTGCCAGGTGTCCGGTATTGTACTGGACAGTCCGGTATTTGTGCGCTCTGGCCGGTAAAAAAAAATCAGAAAATACTGGACACGTGCAATGTCCGGTATTTTCTGATTTTTCCAGCTGTGCACCGGACGGAAGCCTGGCGTGGGCGGAGGGAATGGCTGGGAGTCCCAGCTGGGAGGTGGGGCCGCAATTGCCGCCAGGAGCCCTCAGTCGGTTGAGTGTGAGGAGGAGGGGAAGCCTCCTCCTTGCTCGTGTGTCGCCGGGAGCCTGCGCAGGACAGGCAGCAAGTGCCCAGGTCAGTCCCGCTCCCCGCCGGCCAATTTGCTCACCCCCTCCCTTCCCGGCCGGCCGGTTCTCCCTCACTTCCCCTCCTGATCTTCCCCGGCCAGCCCCTGCACCCCCAGCTCTGCTTCCCGCTGGCCCGTTCCTCTTCCTGATCTCCCCCGGCCAGTGCCGCTGCACCTCTCCCCGCACCTCTCCCTCTCTCTCTTCTTCTGGAAATCTGAAAAAGAACTGAACATTTTAAACTTGCCACTAAATTTCTTAATAAAGTGTCCAGGACACAGACAAAAAAAGACTGAGAATGTAACCTAGTCACGTGCCACACTTCCAAAAAACAATACTGCACTGAGGAACATTGTTCTTTGTTTTTAAACACAGATTTAAACCCAGCATAGAGATCCTGCTGCAGACTGAGATGGCACAGTGCAACACATCATTATTTTGCTGTCCAGAGTTAGATGCCAGGACAGAAGTTCAGGGGCGGGGGGGTTGGTTTTAGTTACAGATACACTTTCAAGAACAAACTGCAAAGCATACAGAAAAGAACATTGCACCCAATGATACATTTTGCTTTTCATAACTGGAATGATTGAGCAGTAAGGCATGGGAAAACAGATGCCATTAGTAATTATATTGGGGGTCAGGCACGAGGCTGAAACACTGAAAAGCATATTTATGACAAACATCTCGTATATTTTTAATTGAGATTATAACATATTGTTCTTTCAAAGATGCATATATTCTAAAGCAGTGGCTTTCAGCCTGTGGCCCTTGGACCCCTGGAGATCAATACGCTATGTCTAAGATTTCCAAAGCATTCACACATCCACTAGAAATTTTTTAGGAGTCTGCAAATGAAAAAAAGGTTGAAACCCACTGTATTAGAAGACATCTGTGACCAAACAGACAAATTGAAGTTACAATTGTTTATTTACAGTATCTTCCCCAGACCTTTCACATCAGTCATGTTCTTCTTACTGCAGGCAGCAAACAAACAGCATGCATGCAACTGCAGCTGTTCAAAGAATTATATTATTACTACTAGAACTATATTATTACTACCATTATTTATATAAGACTCGCTATTCTCTACTAAACTTCTCTTTCCAAGAGATCCTTGTTGTGTATTGGGTTGTTGTAGATACAGATATCTTGCTGTTGTTACAGTAACTGAGTTAGGTCACTAGGGGTCAGCCCAGCCAGTTTGGGCTGGTTCTAGTTAGTTCTGTGTTATGGAATAAATGGACACTTGCAACTGCCCAAGCTCTCTGTGTTTCCAGTGATTTCTTCTAAACTGTGCAACTCCAAACAATATAACAAAGTGGCGACGAGGGTGGGATACCTGTGCTGCCTCCAGCAACAGAAGAAGTAGAAGTCAATGTAAGAAAACAAACCTTTTTGCTGTTCTGGAAGGTGGGGGTGAGAACTGACTGTTACACTGACAGTGCAAACTGAAACTAAGATCAGTGGAGCCCAGAGGCTGGAAAATAAAAAAAGAAAAAGGAAAAAAAGAAGGGAGTTGCGGCAGCCATGGCTACACTTACATGGCCACTGGGACCTTCTGAGGAGACTAGAGAGCAATGGCACGTATGTACAGAGCGTTTTGAGCTTTTTGTTATTGCAAATGACATTAAGGAAGAGAAGAAGGTGCCAATATTCTTAAGCGTTGTAGGGGCTAAGACCTACTCTCTGCTACACAGTTTGCTGCTTCCTGTTAAGCCAAAGACCAAATCTTACAGTGACATTGTGGAAATCCTGGGGTCACATTATGCTCCAAACCCACTGGTAATTGCAGAACGGTCTAGGTTCCATAACAGAGACCAAAAATAAAGCGAACCAGTTGTACAATTTGTAGCAACTTTGAAAAAGCTTGCGGAACACTGTGATTTTAAGGAGATGTCAAATGAGCAAGGACACTATTTGTTTTTGCACAGATAACCTGCCATACAGAACAGCATGCACCAACAGTGCTGTACAAATAGAGAGATGATAGCAATAATAAAACTGAAGTACTCATTAAAAACAAAGAGCATCTGAGAAGGAAAAAAAATCAAACTTCACCACCCTAATTTACGCTGCTCTATTAAATGCTCAGAGGAAGCCTTAAGATGATACCACAAAACACAAAGGAATAGAGAGAACAATTCCCCAGAAAACCACACCTCTCTCTTAGGACTAACTGGTGTGTAAAAATGCCACTATGGTGAATGTCTGTGTGTCACAATGTGCCAGGCTCAGGTGTTGGTTCCTAATTAGATTGTGCTTCATTCAGGGAGAAACCATAGAATGACCTTTAAGAATATTTGAGGAAGTCAGCTACCTCAGCTCACCTGGGCATTTTAATAAGCAGCAGAATAGCTCTTTCATAGCAGGGACATTCCTAAGGCTAGTACTTGCAATGAGGAAGGAAGATCCCCTTAATATTCACATTCAACTTCTTTTTACACTTGGAACACCAGTCACTCAACTCTTGTTTTCACATCTGCGGGGGATCTGGAATCCCAGACACTTGGTCCTCTCCACAGAGTGAGACCCAATAAATTAAGATGAAGGAACCTAAGCAGGTCACAGTACTGTAAACAGAAGCGCCCGAGGCAGAATCACGTTTCTGGTATTGAACTGCTAGCGGGACTCACAGATACTCTTTCTGTGGATCCACAGATGAACTCTGGGATGACCATGTGTGAACCTTTTTGGGCACAAAGCGACATTGGTTTAACTATTTCAAGCCCCAAATGAGACAACCCCCTGTTTGTTTTCTTGGGGACAATGAAGTCAATACCAGAGAATCTTCCTTTAGGAGGAAATGCAACAACATGTAAATTGCTTGTATTTGTCTATGGCTAATACTTTGACCTTTTGTTGAGGAATAGAGGTAGCCATTGGGGGACAACGCTGTTCTGAGTCAAGGAGATAGATATAGACTGTAACCCTGGGATGCTGCAGAGGGTTCAGTGGTCTGAGGTGATTAGATCTCCACTGGTGTAGAAATGTGAGAAGTCTGCCACTTAGCCCTCGAGGTCTGTTGAAAGGGAGAGAGGGGTGGTGTCAGGCATGAGGCCAAAACATTTATGACTAACTCCTCCTACATTTTAATTGAGATTATAAAACAGATCTTTCTTTCAATGATGCATATATTCTAGAGCAGTGGCTCCAGAAAAGGAGACAACAGGGAGCCTTGAACTCCCTCTCAGGAAGGGCTAGAGGCAAAGAAATAGCTCCTCTGGAAGTTGCTTTCCTTTACTGCTGGGATGATAAAAGCGAAAACAAACAATTAAAACTTAGATCAATAGGTCAGTTATAAAAGTTAAATATATGTGGTCAGATTTTCATTAGCTCTCAACATTGATCTAACTGCTCGCACTGAGCACTCCTGAAAATCCCATCCTTGGGCTTTTCATGACTAGCCAACACTGGATTCCAGTTGTCCAAGAGGGCCCCGAGGGTGTGTCTACACAGCAAAGTTATTTTGGAATAACGGCCGTTATTCCAAAATAACTATGCGAGCGTCTACACAGCAATTCCGTTATTTTTAAATAATTTTGCAATAACAGATGGCTTATTCCAACTTCTGTAAACCTCATTCTACGAGGAATAACGCCTACACCGAAATAGCTATTTGGAAATAAGGCGTGTGTAGATGCTCCACTGCTGCTATTTCGAAATAGCCCCTCACCAGGGCCATTCTAAGTTATTCCTCCTGGGGCTCTAAATCGAGGTAGCACATCTACATTAGGGAAGCCTGCCTCGGACTCATTTTGAGGCTCCCCTGCAGTGTAGACATGCTATTCCGAAATAGCTTATTTTGAAATAAGTGTGCAGTGTAGATGTACCCCAAGAGTGCAATGGGAGAAATTTCTAAATAGAGAGCTCTCAGGCTGAGGCAAAGCTATACATTAAACTTGGAAGAAAATTCCTGCCAGTTTTTCCTCCAGGGAGAAGCTTGGAGACCGGAGCTTGTTTGGTGGAAATGGGCAAGGGCAATGCTTTGTAGTGCAGGTGGGGAGAGAGGGAGTTTTACCCCATGTGTTGTTAACATCTGTTTTAAGTGCCAAATGGCAGTGTGATTTAGTCAAATCCTTCCCTCCTTCCCAAATGGGGGATTTCCACTAAAGCAACAGCTGCACTTAATTTTAAGTGACTGAATGAGAATATCACTGGGTATGTCTACAGTACGGCGTTTTTTCGGAAAAAACTTCAATTACGTCCACACTGCAATCGCGTTCTTCCAAAAGAAAATCGAAAGAACAGAGGGGTTTTTCCGACATTGGTAAACCTCTTTCTACGAGGAAGAAGCCTTTTTCCGAAATAGCTCTTTTGGAAAAAGGCGTGTGTGGATGGGGAAGAGGGAGTTCTTTCGGAAGAGGAGGAAAGAGGAAAAAGCACAGGTCCCCTGGTGGCCACTCTGTCCATGGTAATCACAGCTTACATGCGAGATAGCATACACACTGAATGGACGCTATCTTTCGAAAAAGCAGATCACTTTTTCAATGCGCTTTGGCAGTGTGGATGCTCTCTTTCGGAAGAAGTTTTTTTGGAAGATCTCTTCTAGAAAAGCTTCTTCCGAAAGAAGCCTGCAGTCTAGACATAGCCACTGTCAAGAAAGATACATTTTCTAAAAGGGAGAATTTGCAGGAGCTGTTTCTCTAGAATGTCCACAGACACAGCTGTCTGCAAGGATAACCTTACAGGAGAAGAAAAGACAGGATCTTGCCCAGTGTTCCCTCTAAGATTTTCCATCCATGAGCAGAGTGAGTTTTGTCTTGTGCACCAATACTGAGGTCACGTGTGCTGGTTCAGATGTGTGCTGCTGTGGCACCCAAGTTATTAACACACACACATTCCCACCTGCAGAAGCGGAACCCCCACCCTTGCCATGCAGCATGTCCCGTTCCCAGCCGCCAGAGCAGATCCCGCCTCCCAGCCATGTGGCATGTCTCGTTCCCGGCCACCAGAGTAGACCCCCCACCACCACCACCCAGCAGGTCCCGTTCCTGGCTGCCAAAACAGGCCCTGGCCCCCCCCGCCACATGGCAGCCCTAGCCACCAGAGCAGCCCCCCCGTCATGCGGCCACAGCAGATCCCAGCCCCGACCCCAGCGGCTCCCTCACCATGCTGTCTCAGCCAGCCCCGCTCGCCAGAGCAGCCACCTGCTACGCGAGTGCTGCTGCGCAGCTCTCCAAAGGGGAAGAATTTTTTGTGCACAGCTGCGTGGGCGTGCACCTTAGCAGGAACTATGGTCTTGCCCAAAGCTCTTCTTCAATCACTAACCTGTTTATTGTGAGATTTGCCAAGAAAGTTTAAGCCAGACTTAGTAGGAATAATAGGAGGTGCAGAGGGTGTCCTGCCCAGCAGACATACTGTTCTAGTTTCCCTATTTAGAGTGGTGGAAGTGATATTTTAAGAAGTCCTTTCACACTCTTCATTTCAAAGGTGTTCTCCAACAGGGAAGCTAAATCATGCATAAGTGATGGTGGCGTTGCAAGAGAATACCCACTACTGATAAAATAAATTTCACATTTCAAGGAAGATGAGGAGAAATTGAAGAAGGTCCAGAGAAGAGCAACAAAAATAAAGGTCTAGAAAACATGAGCTATGAGGGAAGACTGAAAGAATTGGGCTTGTTTAGTTTGGAAAGGAGAAGACTGAGAGGGGACATGATAGCGGTTTTCAGGTATCTAAAAGGGTGTCACAGGGAGGAGGGAGAAAAATGGTTCTCCTTGGCCTCTGTGGATAGAACAAGAAACAATGGGCTTAAACTGCAGCAAGGGAGGTTTAGGTTGGTCATTAGGAAAATCTTCCTACCTGTCCGGGAGGTTGTGGAATCTCTATCACTGGAGATATTTAAAAGCAGGCTGGATAGACATCTATCAGGGATGATCTAGACCAGTGGTCACCAACCAGTAGCTTGGGATCTACTGGTCGATCTTAGAGCCTCTGACAGGTGATCCTGGCTGGTTTGTCCAAGAGGTTATCAAGTGCTGGCACTTCAGCTGCCCTTCCCCCCACTGCTGCAGCACATCTCCTGCCCTTTGCCTTGGAGCTGCCTCCCTACCCCACCCCCGGGAGCCTCCCGCTTGCTGTGCAGGACAGGGAAGGGAGAGGAGGAAGCGCTGATGTCAGGGTGCCCCCTCCCACCCTGTAGCCTATCTCCACAGAATGGAGGGGGGGGCACAGCAGGGCTTGGGATGGAGGGAGTTTGCTGGCTGCTTTTGGGAGTGGTGCAGGGCCAGGGCAGGGGTGAGCCTGCCTCAGCTCCACTGCACCACCACCCAGGAGCCACCTGAGGTAAGCAGTGTCCAGCTGGAGCCAGCTCTGATCCCCTGCCCCAGTCATGAACCCCTTCCTGCACCCCAAACCCTGCCCCAGGCTCCACTTAGAGCCCCTCTCACATTCCAAATCTCTTAGCCCAAGACCAGAGCCTGCACCCCAACCCTCTGCCCCTGCCTGGTGAAAGGGAGGAAGGATGGAGTGAGCAGGGGCGGGGCCTCAGAGAAGGGGCATGAAGGAGGCGGGGCAAGGGTATTTGGTTTGAGATAGATCCTGGATGGCACTTAAATTCAAAAAGTGATCTTGTGCTTAAAAAGGTTGGAGACCACTGGTCTAGACAGTATTGAGTCCTGTCGTGAGGGCAGGGGACTGGACTCAATGACCTCTCAAGGTCCCTTCCAGTTCTAGTGTTATATGATTTTATGAAAAGAGTCAGGGAACAGTTTCTACTTCTCCCAAAGACTCTTATGCAGATCAGCTAGACCTGTTGGGGATGGGAGATGCAGGTAAATCTTTTGTCTGTCACCACCAGATTCAGCAGTAGAGAGTCTCTGGAAACACGTATGGCAAATCCAGCTGATAGAGGGCCTAAAGAGCCTTTCTGCAAAAAGAACATTTAATTGGCTTTCTCTTTGCAGTTTTCTGCCCCATTACAAACACTATCAGTGGATTTTATTCTAAGGTGTTTCAGGCTGGAAAGAGCAAGGATTTGAGGCTGCATCTTGCTCTCTAAGGAAGCAAAGAAAATCCAAGGAATTGGGGGCAGATGGGAGACAAAGTCCTCAATAACAAAGCTATTATAGTTACGATTGGTGCTACTGCCTTTCACGTGCAGTCACAGATCCATTCAGCATTCCATAGTGGCACCTTAGGATCAAAGTTAAAGAAAGGAATTAACTATATTAGATAGCTGCAGCAGCACAGGAGCCAGCACACAGAGCTGTAAACAGGGGAGTTTGAGTGGGAGTTTGTAAGGGGAGTTTGGATATTGGGACTTGTTTGGGGTTTGTTTTTGCTGTGGAGGGGGTGTTTTGGTTTGTTTTTGTGTTCACTGGACTAATAGGATTTTGGTGAGAAAGTAGATAAAACACAGAGGCAGTAGTGGCCATGGCCCAAGTAGTAGAGAACACAAGGAGGATGATTGGATGTGGCTGCTATGTACATGATTCTGGAGGGTTATCTGAAAGGAGTTTTGTTTGCATGAAGTGCCGCCTGATAGAGCTGATGGAAGAAAAGATCCGAGGACTGGAGATGCAGGTGGAAACTCTGGTCGAGTTTAGAAGGGGGTTTGAGCAGATGATGGAGCAAAGGCATGTGGCTGAAGGGAAAGTTTAGATATGCAGATGGAAGCAGGATCAAGGGCCTCAGAGGGGGCACTGCTGGGCGAAGAAAATGGACAGTGGAAGCATGTGACTAAGAGAACCAGGCAGAGGAAAAGATGGGTCAGTGAAGGAAAACTAGAGCTCAAGAACAGGTATGTGGAGTTGGAGAATGAAGAAGGGGTACAGCAGGTAGATAATGAAGATGGAAGGGTAAGAAGAGAAGAGTGGCTAGTCCCATAGATAAAGGGAAGAGTCGATGGAGTACAATACCAATAATGAGCATCAGGAGGATACAGGATGGGTTAAAGAGGATTACAAGGGAAAACAGGAATGGCAAGGACTTGCAGCCAGAGGAAGCAAGAGATAGACCAGAGAATCACTGTCACTAGGAAAAGGCAGGTCTACGTGATTGGGGACTCCTTATTGAGAAGAATAGATAGGCCTGTAACCAGAGCTGATCCAGAGAATAGAAGGGTGTGCTGTCTGCCAGGTGCTAAGATACGGGATGTGGAACTGAGGTTGAAGAGGATTATTAAGGGAGCAGGAAGGAATCCATTGATCATCCTTCATGTAGGAACAAATGATACGGCTAGATTCTCGCTGGAACGAATTAAGGAGACTATGCCAGGCTGGGAGGACGCTCAAGGAAATTGAGGCTCAGGTGATCTTTAGTGGCATTCTGCCTGTTCCTAGAGAAGGGCAACTAAGATGTGACAGGATTATGATGATCAATAGATGGCTTAGGCAGTGGTGCTATAAGGAGGGCTTTGGGATGTATGGTCACTGGGAGGCATTTTGGACAGAGGACTGTTCTCTCGGGATGGACTTCACCTAAGTAGGGAGGGAAATAAACTTCTAGGATGGAGGCTGGCTCAACTGATTAAGAGAGCTTTAAACTAGGAATTTGGGGGAGACGGTTGGGAGAGGTCAGGTAATCTCTACGCCAGATTTTAACACTGAGAGGAGGAAAACGAAATAAGAAAGGATATAGCTGGGGGTAGGAGAATGGACATAAGGAGGAAGGGTAGGGTGGATACTAGTCTAATAGGTCATATTGGAGGTACAACGTCCGTGCCAAATTGGGTAAAGAATGTGAGTGAGGCCAAATAGCAAAAACTAAGATGTTTGTACACCAATGCGAGAGCCTAGGATAACAAAATGGAGGAACTTGAGCTATTGGTCCAGGAAGTGAAACCAGATATTATAGGAATAACAGAAACATGGTGGAATACTAGGCATGATTGGAGTACAGGTATTGAAGGGTATGTGCTGTTTAGGAAAGACAGAAATAAGGTAAAGGTGGTGGAGTCGCATTGTATATCAAAGATGAGGTAGATTGTAAAGAAATAAAAAGTGATGGAATGGAGAAGACAGAGTCTGTTTGGGCAAAAATCACATTGGGAAGAAAACTATCAGATCCTCCTGGGATAGTGCTTGGGGTGTGTTATAGACCACCAGGATCCAATTTGGATATGGATAGAGACCTCTTTAATGTTTTTAATGAAGTAAATACTCATGGAAACTGCGTAATCATGGGAGATTTCAACTTTCCAGATATAGACTGGAGAACAAGTGCTAGTAATAATAATAGGGCTCAGATTTTCCTAGATGTGATAGCTGATGAATTCCTTCATCAAGTAGTTGCTGAACCAACAAGGGGATGCTATTTTAGATTTGGTTTTGGTGAGTAGCGAGGACCTCATAGATGAAATGGTTGTAGGGGACAATCTTGGCTCAGTGATCATGAGCTAATACAGTTCAAATTAAATGGAAGGATAAACAAAATAAATCTGAGACTAGGGTTTTGATTTCAAAAGGGCTAACTTTAATAAATTAAGGAAATTAGTTAGGGAAGTTGATTGGACTAAAGAAATTATGGATCTTGAGGTGGAGGAGGCCTGGGATTATTTTAAGTTAAAGTTGCAGAAGCTGTCAGAAGCCTGTATCCCAAGAAAGAGAAAAAAATTATAGGCAGTGTGTTAGACCAAGCTGGATGAGCAAGCATCTCAGAGAGGTGATTAAGAAAAAGCAGAAAGCATATAAGGAGTGGAAGACAGGCAGGATCAGTAAAGAAAGCTACCTTATTGAGGTTAGAGCATGTAGGGACAAAGTGAGAGAGGCTAAAAGTCAGGTAGAGTTGGACCTTGCAAAGGGAATTAAAACCAATAGTAAAAGGTTTTATAGCCATATAAATAGGAAAAAACAAAAAAGAAGAAGTAGGACCGCTAATTACTAAGGATGGAGTGGAGGTTAAGGATAATCTAGGAATGGCCCAATATCTAAACAAATACTTTGCTTCAGTCTTTAATGAGGCTAATGAAGAGCTTAGGGATAATGGTAACATAACAAATGGGACTAAGGATATGGAGGTAGATATTACCATATCCGAGGTAAAAGCCAAACTTGAACAGCTTAATGGGAGTAAATCAGGGGCCCAGATAATCTTCATCCAAGAATATTAAAGGAACTGGCACATGAAATTGCAAGTCCATTAGCAAAAATTTTTAATAAATCTCTAAACTCAGGGTTGTACCATTTGACTGGAGAATTGCTAATATAGTTCCTATTTTTAAGAAAGGGAAAAAGCGACCCGGGTAACTATAGGCCTGTTAGTTTGACATCTGTAGTATGCAAGATCTTGGAAAAAATTTTGAAGGAGAAAGTAGTTAGAGACATTGAGGCTGCTAATGGCAACTGGGACAAATTACAGCATGGTTTTACAAAGGTAGATCGTGCCAAACCAACCTGATCTCCTTTTTGAGAAAGTAACAGATTTTTAGATAAAGGAAATGCAGTGGATCTAATCTACTCGACTTTAGTAAGGCATTTGATACAGTACCACATGGGGAATTATTGGTTAAATTGGAAAAAATGATTAATATGAAAGTTGAGAGGTGGATAAGCAACTGGTTAAAGGGAGACTACAGCGGGTCATATTGAAAGGTGAACTGTCAGGTTGGAGGAAGGTTACTAGCGGAGTTCCTCAGGGATCAGTTTTGGGGCCAATTTTATTTAATCTTTTTATTGCTGACCTTGGCACCAAAGTGGAAGTGTCCTGATAAAATTTGCGGATGACACAAAGTTGGGAGGTATTGCCAATTCAGAAAAGGATCGGGATATCATACAGGAAGATCTGGATGACCTTGTAAATTGGAGTGATAGCAATAGGATGAAATTTAATAGTGAGAAGTGTAAGGTTATGCATTTAGGGATTAATAACAAGAATTTTAGTTATAAGCTGGGGACACATCAGTTGGAAGTAACGGAGGAGGAGAAGGACCTCGGAGTCCTGGTTGATTATAGGATGACTATGAGCCGCCATTGTGACATGGCTGTGAAAAGGCTAATACGGTCTTGGGATGTATTAGGCGAGGTATTTCCAGTAGGGATAAGGAGGTGTTAGTGCCGTTATACAAGGCATTGGTGAGACCCCATTTGGAATACTGTGTGCAGTTCTGGTCTCCCATGTTTAAGAAGGATGAATTCAAACTAGAACAGGTACAAAGAAGGGCCACTAGGATGATCCGAGGAATGGAAAACCTGTCTTATGAAAGGAGACTCAAGGAGCTTGGCTTGTTTACCTTAACCAAAAGAAGGCTGAGGGGACATGATTGCACTCTTTAAATATATTAGAGGATAAATACCAGGAGGGAGAGGAATTATTTAAGCTTAATACCAATGTGGACACAAGAACAAATGGATATAAGCTGGCTAGTAGGAAGTTTAGACTTGAGATTAGACGAAGGTTTCTAACCATTAGAGGAGTGAGGTTCTGGAACGGCCTTCCAAGGGAAGTAGTGGGGGCAAAAGATCTATCTGGCTTCAAGATTAAACTAGATGGGTTTATGAAGGGGATGGTTTGATGAGATAACATGATCTTGGTAACTAATTGACCATTCATTATCAGTGGTAAATAGGTCAATGGAGGGATGATAGGAGTTACTATAGAGAACTTTCTGGGTGTCTGGCTGGTGAGTCTTGCCCACATGCTCAGGGTTTAGCTGATCGCCATATTTGGGGTCGGGAAGGAATTTTCCTCCAGGGTAGATTGGCAGAGGCCCTGGAGGTTTTTCGCCTTCCTCTGTAGCATGGGGTACAGATCACAGCTGGAGGATTCTCTGCATCTTGGGGTCTTCAAACTATTTGAAGGCTTCAATATCTGAGATATAGGTAAGAGGATTATTCTAGGAGAGGGTGGGTGAGATTCTGTGGCCTGCATTGTGCAGGGGGTCAGACTAGATGATCATAATGGTCCCTTCTGACCTTAAAGTCTATGAGTCTATGAGGACACAATACCATAACACAGGTCACAGATTAACCAGAAAGCATACCTGGTACTATAACAGCTCAGAAAGCCACATACCAAACTCTGGAATTTCTCTCATATATAAAACTACTACTAGAAGATTTATCTGACGTTGCTCAGGTCCTTAGCTCAATTAATTTTTGTGTTTTGGCAAATAAAATGAAAATGTACATGCTTCCTTTAAATCATTGCTCTGAGGCGGAGCTGGGGATGAGGGGTTCAGTTTGCAGGCTGCCCCAGCGAGAGAGAACTACCCCCAGCCCTCTCTCACCGCAGCAGCTCGGGGCCAGGTGAGAAGCGCCTCTCCATGCCACTGCAGCTCCAGTGGGCACAGCCAAGGGAGGGGTGCAGGTCCCCTGGCTGGGGCAGGTCCGATACTCCCCAGCCACAGTGAGGAATGCGGCAAACTGCACTTTCCCCTTGCTCCCTGATGAAGGGGGAACAGCCAGTCCGGGGGGGGGCTGCAGCCCTCCCTAAAGGTCACCTGGGGGGGTGGGATGCTCAGGTCTGGAGCAATCCTGGATTGGGGGGAAGGCACCCTCAGCCAGCCCCTTTCACCTGCCTGGTGATTCTGTCTCTTTTTCTGGATGGTTTTATGAGCAGCAATCCCGTTCCAGGCACAGCCCATTGTCCTGGCACAACCAAACCCTGACCTTGCTTTAAGTTATGATAAGAGGAAGCTGTATACCAAATTGGGTGGTCCTAACTCTTACTGTTTAGGAGGAGTTCTTGAACAGACAGACAGATGGACAAACTCTCTCAAATATATAGCAGATTAAATCAAACTAACCCAGGAATTCAATTCTTGCCACTCAGCACAAGTAATAAGGGTGCGCCTACACAGCACAGTTATTTTGAAATAACAATGTGAACATAGAATCATAGAATACTAGGACTGGAAGGGACCTCGAGAGGTCATCGAGTCCAGTCCCCTGCCCTCATGGCAGGACCAAATACTGTCTAGACCATCCCTGATAGACATTTATCTAACCTACTCTTAAATATCTCCACAGATGGATTCCACAACCTCCTGGGCAATTTATTCCAGTCTCTGACTACCCTGACAGTTAGGAACTTTTTCCTAATGTCCAACCTAAACCTCCCTTGCTGCAGTTTAAGCCCATTGCTTCTTGTTCTATCCTCAGAGGCCAAGATGAACAAGTTTTCTCCCTCCTCCTTATGACACCCTTTTAGATATCTGAAAACTGCTATCATGTCCCCCCTCAATCTTCTCTTTTCTAAACTCAACAAACCCAATTTCTTCAGCCTTCCCTCATAGGTCATGTTCTCTAGACCTTTAATCATTCTCGTTGCTCTTCTCTGGACCCTCTCCAATTTCTCCACATCTTTCTTGAAATCACGGCGCCCAGAACTGGACACAATACTCCAACTGAGGCCTAACCAGCGCAGAGTAGAGCGGAAGAATGACTTCTCGTGTCTTGCTCACAACACACCTGTTAATGCATCCCAGAATCATGTTTGCTTTCTTTGCAACAGCATCACACTGCTGACTCATATTCAACTTGTGGTCCACTATAACCCCTAGATCCTTTCTGCCATACTCCTTCCCAGACAGTCGCTTCCCATTCTGTATGTATGAAACTGATTGTTCCTTCCTAAGTGGAGCACTTTGCATTTGTCTTTATTAAACTTCATCCTATTTACCTCAGACCATTTCTCCAATTTGTCCAGGTCATTTTGAATTATTACCCTATCCTCCAGATTAGTCGCAACCCCTCCCAGCTTGGTATCATCTGCAAATTTAATAAGCGTACTTTCTACGCCAATATCTAAATCATTGATGAAGATATTGAACAGAGCCGGTCCCAAAACAGACCCCTACGGAACCCCACTTGACCCATACCTTTCCAGCAGGATTGAGAACCATTAATAACTACTCTCTGAGTCGGTTATCCAGCCAGTTATGCACCCACCTTATAGTAGCCCCATCTAAGTTGTATTTGCCTAGTTTATTGATAAGAATATCACGTGAGATCGTATCAAACACCTTACTAAAGTCTAAGTATACCACATCCACCGCTTCTCCCTTATCCACAAGACTAGTTATCCTAGCAAAGAAAGCTATCAGATTGGTTTGACATGATTTGTTCTTTACAAAGCCATGCTGGCTGTTCCCTATCACCTTGCCACCTTCCAAGTGTTTACAGATGATTTCCTTCATTACTTGCTCCATTATCTTCCCTGGCACAGAAGTTAAACTAACTGGTCTGTAGTTTCCTGGGTTGTTCTTATTTCCCTTTTTATAAATGGGCACTATATTTGCCCTTTTCCAGTCTTCTGGAATCTCCTGCCTCCCATGATTTTCCAAAGATGATAGCTAGAGGCTCAGATACCTCCTCTATCAGCTCCTTGAGTATTCTAGGATGCATTTCATCAGGCCCTGGTGACTTGCAGGCATCTAACTTTCTAGGTGATTTTTACTTGTTCTTTTTTATTTTACCTTCTAAAACTACCCCCTTCCCACTAGCATTTACTATGTTAGGCATTCCTACAGACTTCTCGGTGAAGACCCGAAACAAAGAAGTCATTGAGCACCTCTGCCATTTCCAAGTTTCCTGTTACTGTTTCTCCCTCCTCACTGACCAGTGGGCCTACCCTCTCCTTGGTCTTCCTCTTGCTTCTAATGTATTTATAAAAAGTCTTCTTGTTTCCCTTTATTCCCGTAGCTAGTTTGAGCTCATTCTGTGCCTTTGCCTTTCTAATCTTGCCCTGCATTCCTGTGCTGTTTGCCTATATTCATCCTTTGTAATTTGTCCTACTTTCCATTTTTATATGACTCCTTTTTATTTTTAGATCACGCAAGATCTAGTGGTTGGTTAAGCCAAGGCGGTCTTTTGCCGATATTTTCTATCTTTCCGACACATCGAATAGCTTGCTTTTGGGCCCTTAACAATGTCCCTTTGAAAAACTGCCAACTCTCCTCAGTTGTTTTTCCCCTCAGTCTCGATTCCCATGGGACCTTACCTATCAGCTCTCTGAGCTTACCAAAATCCGCCTTCCCGAAATCCATTGTCTCTATTTTGCTGTTCTCCCTTCTACCCTTCCTTAGAATTGTGAACTCTATGATTTCATGATCACTTTCACCCAAGCTGCCTTCCACTTTCAAATTCTCAACCAGTTCCTCCCTATTTGTTAGGATCAAATCTAGAACAGCTTCCCCCCTGGTAGCTTTTTCAACCTTCTGAAATAAAAAGTTGTCTCCAATGCAGTCCAAGAACTTATTGGATAGTCTGTGCCCCGCAGTGTTATTTTCCCAACATATATCTGGATAGTTGAAGTCCCCCATCACCACCAAATCTTGGGCTTTGGATGATTTTGTTAGTTGTTTGAAAAAAGCCTCATCCACTTCTTCCACCTGGGTAGGTGGCCTGTAGTAGACTCCTAGCATGACATCACCTTTGTTTTTAATCCCTTTTAGCCTAACCCAGAGACTCTCAACACTTCCGTCTCCTATGTCCATCTCCACCTCACTCCAAGTGTGTTCATTTTTAATGTATAAGGCAACACCTCCTCCCTTTTTTCCCTGTCTATCTTTCCTGAGTAAGCTGTACCCTTCCATACAAACATTCCAATCATGTGTATTATCCCACCAAGTTTCTGTGATGCCAACAATGTCATAATTGTACTTATTTATTAGCACTTCAGTTCTTCCTGCTTATTTCCCATACTTCATTTGTATATAGGCATCTAAGATCCTGATTTGACCTTGCCTCCCAGTTTTGCCCTGACCCTCCTTTCTCTCTGCCATTGTAGCCCACGCTCCTCCATTTCGACCCATCTCCCAGGTCTCCATGTTCTCCACTTACCTGTGGGCTTTGCTCACCTGTCCCCATCGAACCTAGTTTAAAGCCCTCCTCACTAGGTTAGCCATTCTGTATGCAAACAGGGTCTTCCCCCTCCTCGTAAGGTGGGCGCCATCCCTGCTTAGCAGTCCTTTCTGGAATAGCATCCATGGTCGAGAAGCCAAAGCCCTCCTGGCGACACCATCCTCGCAGCCAGGCATTCACCTCCAGGATGCACCTGTCTCTGCCGGGCCCCTACCTTCGACAGGAAGGATCGAGAGAATACCACCTGCGCTCCAAACTCCTTCACCCACCCCAGAGCCCTGTAGTCACTCTTGATCTGCTCAGTGTCACACCTCACAGTATCATTAGTGCCCACATGGATGAGTAGCATGGGGTAGTAGTCAGAGGGCCGGATAATCCTCGACAATGCCTCCGTAACATCTCGGATCACGGGCCCCGGCAGACAGCATACCTCCCGAGATGAAATGTCAGGGCGACAGATGGCGCCTCCGTCCCCTCAGAAGAGAGTCTCCGACCACCACTACTCTCGTTTCCTATTCACAGTGGTGGCAGCAGACCTCCCAGCCTTGGGAGTGCAGGGCTTCTCCTCCTCCGGTGTAGGGGGTGATTGCTTATCTCCTGTATAAAGAAGAGCATAACGGTTTCCTAGTACCACGGCGGGAGGGTTCGGAGCAGGGGTGGAGCAGTGCCTGCTGCCAGAAGTAACCAGCTGCCACTGTCCACCTGAGTCGTCTCCTCCTCCACCAGCGGTGTGTCCCCAGTCCTGTGTGCGGGACAGCTACCTCAGCTGTCTCCTCATTAACACGGTCCAGGAATTCCTCATGGATGCGGGTGCTCCTCAACCTAGCCACCTCCTCCTGTAGCTCTGCCACCTGCTGCCTGAGAGATTCCACCAGCAGGCACCTTTCGCATTGGATGATCTCCCCAGCCTGGATATCAATAAGTGGGAATTGCAATCCACAGTCCCTGCAAAACCACACCAGGATCTGGGTAGAGGCATCCATGCTCAGGTGCTCTGTCTGGCTACAGGTGCCGGTGGAGGAGACAGAAGCAGTGCTGGCACAGGTGTTGCGGGTCTTCCTGACCATCGTAGGCCTCCCTCTGTCAGACTCCCTCTCAAACTCCCCTGTCTGCAGCTCCTGTCCGCTTCTACATCTACACAGCAATTCCGTTATTTCAAAATAATTTCAAAATAATGGACGGCTTATTTTGAAATCTGTAAACCTCATTCCATAAGGAATAATGCTTATTCCGAAATAGTTATTTCGAAATAGCAGTAGCGTGGACGCTCTGCTGTTGCTATTTCGAAATAGCTCCTCCCCAGTGCCTCCTGGGGCTCTAACTTGAGGTAGCGCGTCCACATTAGGGGAGCCTGCCTTGGACTAATTTTTAGGCTTCCCTGTAGTGTAGATGTGCTATTTCAAAATAAGCTATTTCGGGAAAAAAATTCTGAAATAGCTTATTTTTAAATAAGTGTGAGGTGTAGATATACCCTAAGAAAGCAGATAAGCCTGCAGAACAGCCTGCCTGCTAGCAGGTAACCATCAAACTAGTTTATTTTTGTACAGACACTGTATTCAAACAACTTTTCACCAGTAGAACTAGATTGATTTAATTTTCTTGCTTAACACCTCTCTACTACCACCACCAGAAATGGATGATGTGACTATTACTACTACTATGATGATGACATGATGCAGTTAGGGAAGCATTGCCTTTGTGCCAGTTGGTTATTTCTGCAGATTTCCCACTAAGTAATAAAAGGAGTTAAATATGTAATAACTAAGAAATACAGCCCTTGCAATATGGAGTTTCCTCAGCCAGGACATAAAAATATATAAGGTGAGAGGCAGTGGGCAAAAAAGTGTTTTTTAAGTCACCTTTCAATTCTACACTCCTCTAAAATTCTAATACTCTTTCACATCAGCTTTCTCTTGCAACAGATGCTGTTACAGTTATAGGTGAGCTGCCTTTTAGACACCTTTGCAGTCCCTCTTGAGTGTACCCCTCCAGTGACTACCCGATGTCTTCACCTCTCGCAAGGGTGGAATGCCATAGTTCAAGCACTTTGACTGGAACTCCAGGTTGCAGCCCCCATTTCCCACCCATGTAAACATGATAGGATCAACTGTATTTGGCACATGCAAGAAAATTTCTTTCCAAAAGCTTGATCTGCAACTGATTAAAGTGACTGAAAGCAAAAGTACTGTTTATTCACCCACAGGTACATAAGCACAGAAAAGTGTTAAAACAACAAAAGTCCTATATGTCTGGCTTTTACCTAAAACTTATCTTTACCCTGCAAGTTTTTGGTAAGTTCCACTCAGGCCAGGCTGCCTGTTTCTGACCTGGAAGGGAGACAGACAGACCTGTAGCTGTTTCCATCTCTCCCTCTCAGCATCTCTCCGCAAGCAGCTGCTGCCTGGTTCCCCATTCCTTTCTCCCCAGACATTTTTTTTAAAACAGTTTATGATCCTTTTCATCAGACTTGTTAAACCAGGTCAAGTAGGCATTTCCCAATTAACAATTCCTCAGTGTTCTCATTAGGGCTACGTCTACACTACGAGTTTTCTCGGCACAAAATATGTTAATGAGGGGACTCATTTGCATGAGTCATGATCTCATTTGCATATTTTCTGCTGATCTGTATTTGCGCTAGGGGTCTTTGCGCAAAAACAAGCAGTGTGGACGTTTCCTTTTTGCGCAAGATCGGTATACCTCCTTTTTTGGGGCATAAGGATCTTGCGGGAAAAGGGGTTTTTGCACACAAAAAAGCGTCCACACTGCTTGTTTTTGCGCAAAAAACCCCTCGCACAAAAATGGATAGGCAGAAAATATGCAAATGAGATCACGAGTCATGCAAATGAGTCCCTCAAGCATATTTTGTGCTGAGAAAACTCGTAGTGTAGACGTAGCCTGGGACCCTAGGTGTTCTCTCCAGAGGTATCTTATTTTTGTCATTTCTCCGTTTTTCCAACTTCACAAAGACAGGGAAAATAATATCAAGCAAGTAAACTGGCATACATATAATAGCTATATTATTTTTATGAATATCTCCCTCAATCTCCATCAATGCCTATAGCAATATTCAGTAAACAACATCAGAATGTTTTCCCTTTGCAAAACCTGCTCAATGAAACTAACATTGTTTTCAATAAATCCCTCAACTGGATTGGTGTTTTCATTGGCATTTTGATTTGATGAAAAACATTTGTAAGCTTTAATAATTTAGTTGAGATGGAAAAGGCAAATTGGCTATCTTATTCGCACCTGCTGAAAACATCTATAGCTACTCTTTGCTGATTTGTGCTTGGATAAGCCCAGATACTCCACTTACTCTCTCATGCACAAAGTCACAATCCTTGGATAGTTCAGAGGTGATCACCATGAAAGTAAGCAAGTTGCTGTAAACAAGCAAGTTGTTTATTAGTTAGAACAAGAGACTAGAAATCAGGAAATCTGGTTTCTGGTCAAGGTTCCCTGTAAGCTGCATGCCACGCAGCTGCTTAATAAGCCCCACCCAGAGGCTCAGATCTCCCACGCAGGGTGCTCAGCTGACATGCTCAGGAAGGGGTCCTCTCGCTGAGCAGCAGCTGCCTGCTACAAACAGAGGAGTGATAAGGAGTGAGTAAGTAGGGTTGCCAGATGGTTTCCCAAAAAATACCGAACACACGTGCTAAAAATTTGTCAAGCAAAAAAAAAACAAAAACAAAAACAAAAAAAACCACCACAACTATGATTAACACTGGAATGGGAACTTTATTATAAACAATCAACAGTCTACATCATATATTTTGACTACATGAACCTCCCAGCACCGATCGCGGCCCGGCCCCCTCAGCCACTCCCCCCGCCAGGCTTCTGCATGCAACCAGCTGAGCTGAGGGTTCCCAGCGTGGATCGTGGCCCCACCTCCCCAGCCACTCCCCTGCCCCTGCCTGGCTTCCATCAGGCGCCCAGCTGGAAAAGCAGAAAATACCGGACATTGCACATGTCTGGTATTTTCTGAATTTTTTTACTGGACAGAGGGCAGAAAAAGTGGACTGTCCGGTTGAATACCAGACACCTGGCAACCCTAGAAGTAAGGGGGTGGGCGGGGGGGAAGAGAGTTGGAAGGGAGGGGAGTCCCATCTCCTAGGCAGCCTAGAGAGAGAGAGAGAGGCACGCACGCACACAGAGGTAGAGACAGCAACCCAGCACTCTCCTCAACCCTCCTGGGCTTGAAAGGTGAGTGAGGGAAATAGGGTGGTGGGTGCTGGAGACTGAGTTTGTGTTGTGTCATGTCCTGTCCTGACTCCCAGCTAGGCTGCTTGGTGCCTGCAAGTTTGAGAAACAGGATTTATTCCCAGGGGGAGCAGATTGCACAGGGGTAGGTGGGGGAAAGAGGGGGTGGGTGCTGGCATCTGTGCAGTGAGGTGGAGGCGGGGGAGTTATTTGGAGTGTCCTGACTCACTTGCTGCAGTCCAGATGGGAGAATAAGACCCTCTCTGGCTGGGTTGCAGGGGCCGGGAAGTAGGCTGCGTGGGGTGGGTGTGTGCCAGGATATTTGCATGATTACATTTCAAACAAAATTCACATAGGTGTTAATGGTCTAATGTAAGAAAGAAAAAGATTCTTTTAAACAGAATTTTTGGAGTGTTGCAGATATCTAAAACTCTGATCGTAATGATTTTTTTAAAATCCTGTGTTACTAATTAATACAGTGATTCCCAACCTTTTTCCCATGGAGGAACCCCTAAAATAATTTTTCATATCCCAAGGAACCCCTACCTATGAAAACGTTTGCTTGGCCAGAAAAAGTTGACAGCGGGGAGCACAATTCAATTACTGCTAAATTTTTTCAAGAACATTTATTTGTAAAGAGCTGTTTTATATATATGTCAGCTTACATTTGTGGAAGCCAAGGGATTTGTATGTAGCCATTTTGACCTTTTGGTTAGCCTAACTCATGCTAACTCTGAGACCTAACAATGCAGAGTACTGTGAGAGGTGCTGTTTTCACCTCTCGTCTCTCTTGTGCTTGAGGTAAGGATAGAATGCTGACTCTAGTGAAGACCTTGAGACAAGGTGGCGTCTGAAGGGAATTGTTATGGAAAGGGAATAATTGTTTATTGTTATTATATATAAACAGACAGTATATATATTGGCTTCTAATTGTTTTGTATTTGACGATCTGCCTAGCAGCAGCTTCTTCCCTTGCAATATTGCTCGAATAAACTGTCTCTGACTACTTGTTGCTCACAAACGCAGAGTGAAGGCCTGTTTTCTTCCACAATTTGGTGTCGTGACTCGGATGGCAACGCCTGGCTGAGGCGGCGGAGGGCCGCGGACCGTTCCCCTTCTGACCCCCAAAGCACCAGACTAGAGGTAAGAGGCCTTTTGAAATCTCTACTGGGGCTCGGGAGGAGGACTGCCCGTGGAGCTGTCTGTCTCGTCGGGCTCACGCCATCCGAACTTCTTGAATCAGCAACAAGGTCAGACGCAAAAGCGGTTCTGGGGACCTTTTGCTTTGCCGCCCCCAAGTAGATTAAGTAACAGCAGTTCTGGGGATTTTTTTTGTAGTGCCGCCCCCTTGTAGAGTTAGTTGATTCTGTTGATGTGGTCATGGTATCGCCCCAGCTATGGGAAAGTTGTATTAAGTCTGGACATAGGGAACTATAGGTTCCTGCAGTTCTGGGGGGAAACGTGTTGTTTGCCGCCCCAAATATGGATGAGGTCCATGGAAAGAGATGCATCTCTTTGTGGAAAATGTAGAAAAAAAAAAAAAGAGAGAAAGAAGGTACCTTTGGAAAAAACATGATGAGTATGAATGTAATGAGTGGAGTGTGAATGCCGCTGCCCAGGTCTCTGAGAAGGAAGCTGATTCCAGCCGCACCAGGGCTCTCCCACGAAGGAGTTCTGAAAGCAAGGGGGGGTCAGCTGAACCTCGAGACCCAGCAGATATGTGAGGGAGTGACGACTCTCTTTATGTCATGAGATGCTGTTAAAGTCTGATTCTCGAGACCCATCAGACTCCTTCTTTGGAGTGTGTGGAGTTAGTTTCCTATGAGCTATTGAAAGGACAGGGAGACACTTGTGGACACTCTTCCCCGGTCTCCCGCGTGACAGGCGGGGATACTAACCACTATACTCACTCTTCCCCTACTCCCCGTGTGACTAAGATGGGTGAAAGTCAGTCTCAGCATACCCCCACACCTCCGAAAGACACCCCCCCACACCTCCAAAAGACACCCCTGCCTGCATACTACATGTACAGGCATTATGGTCCGAGGACCTGTAAATATGTGACAGATTGGAATCTTTTCACGCGTGCTAATTTGTCTATTGGTGGGAGGAAACTATAAAGAAACTCCATGAGTATCGACTGCGGAGTCTAAAGGACTCCCAAGAAAAATTAAAAACTCAAGTGCAGGATTTAAAATTGAAATGCAAGACATCTGGATGTCTTCCCACTAAATCTACTTCCCTAACTCCTTTGGCTCCATTATATCCCCAGTTAATAAAGACTGAGAGCGAGGGGGAAAAAGCTGAAGACATTGTGGATTTTTTCTGCAGTGCTCCACGGCCACAGCAGCAGCTGCTGCCCTCTTCCTCCCCCTCCTCTCCGCTTTCGCTGGCTGTGTCTTCTAACCAGACAGCTGCATCAAGCTCCTTAATACAGGGATCGCCTGCGCAATTTGATCTTTCTGCAGCGAGCTCTTCTTCGCCAGCGCCCGGTGGTCAGCGCACACCCGGGGTTCTGATCCATTCCCTGGCTCGTTTGATTCTACCGGATCCTATACCCCAATTGCAGGGCGCACTAGGCGTCAACTGGCCCCAGCTTTACAGGGTAGCCCTGCATTCCTAGCTCCCTTAAGACAACTGCCTGGTGCAGGAGATGCCTTGGTAACAGTGCATGCTCCTTGGACACCGGGGGACCTTAAAAATCTGGCCAAAGAATTTCCAAAGATCAGGGAAGAGCCTGGAAAATTTAAGGAGGAACTCCAGACAGTGATCCACTGTTACAATCCTTCATGGGCAGATATTAATCAATCCATTCCTCATCCTGTCACAAAACCTCCTTCTGTTTCCTTGGGACCCATTTCAGATCAACATGCTTTTTTACTTAGTCCGTCCTCCTGTTAATTTGCTGGGACGAGACCTTTTATGTAAATTGGGCTGTACTATTTACTGTACACCAGATGGCGTGTTCTTAAATGTCCCTGATGAGAATACCAATATAGTACTGGCCACTCTGCAGCCAGAGGAGCCAGCTCAGCAACATGCAACTCTTAGCAATGATCTTGCTGACTTGTTGTCACAAGTTCCCCCTTGTCTCTGGTCCCAACATGCAAATGAGGTGGGGCAGATTCAATCAGCTGAACCAGTCAAAATTCTTGTTGACCCTTCTAAACCTCTTCCAAAGGTATCACAGTACCCCTTGCGCCCTGAGGCGGAAGAAGGGATAGCCCCAGTAATAGATTCTTTGATACATCAGGGTATAATTGTTTCTATCTCTAGCCCTTGTAATACTCCTATCTTTCCCGTAAAGAACACCTATCGCTTTGTGCAGGATCTTCGTGCGCGGTTAATGCTGTTGTTGTGCCATCTTTCCCAGTGGTCCCCAACCCAGCTACTATTCTTTCTTGTATCCCCTCCACAGCCACTTGCTTTACTGTTGTAGACCTTTGTTCAGCCTTCTTTTCTATTCCCATTCATCCAGATAGCCAATATTTGTTTGCCTTTACTTATAGAGAACGCCAATACACTTGGACCCGCTTACCCCAGGGGTATACTGAATCCCCCTCTCTATTTTCTCAAACCCTAAAGAAAGACCTTGATGACGTGGTTTTTCCTGAAAAGTCTGTACTTATACAATATGTGGATGATCTTTTGTTAGCATCTCCTTCTTTTGAATCCTGTAAAATTGATACTTTAGTTCTTTTAAGTTCTCTTGCTGCAAAAGGCCACAAGGCCTCCCGGGAGAAGCTTCAGTTGTGCCAGCCTAGAGTTCATTATCTTGGTCATGATATTTCATTTGGCACTCGACATTTATCAGATGCTTGCATTACAGCCATTTTAAAAATGCCTAAGCCTGTTACTCTCTCTCTCAGCTGCAAACTTTTCTTGGCATGACTGGGTACTGCAGGCAATGGATTTTGGGTTATACAACAATAATCAAGCCATTACAAAATCTGACTAAAACTGGACTCAGCCCTCATGAAATTCTGATGGGGCACCCAATGTGACTACCAGCAGCACCCCCACTGAGACTAGCCCAGATGGACATTCATTTAATGAATGACACCATGCTTAATTACTGCCAGGCATTAATGAAGTGTGTTAGGGGTTTTTTTGTATTCACAGGTAAAAGAAGCATTACCCAAGGACCCTGAGCAACCTTGTCATTCGTTGGAACCCGGAGACTGGGTCTACATAAAGGTCCATCAGCAAAGGAATACTCTAGCCCGGCGCTGGAAAGGCCCTTACCAGGTTCTGCTAACCACCAACACCGCCGTAAAGTGCCAAGGACTGTCTACCTGGATACATGCTTTTCACTGCAAAAGAACCCCTCCACCTCGGGATGACTCGCTCCCGACTACTGATAAGTTTATCTCTCCTTCTAGTCCCGTTTTTCCTTCTGCAGGGCAACTGGGGAAGAGGGCAAGGTGAAGTGCTGGTAACCTCTCCCTTGTCCACTAACAGTCCTGCAGCCAACAGAACTAAAACATTGCAGGGTGATGTGCTAGAAACCTCTCCCCTGCATGATGCTAAACTACAACTGTTTCATGAACGAAGACGAAATATTCGCTCTGCTAACATCCAAGAATTCCTGACCACAAAGGACATTAAGAACTGGCCCTGGTGGAAAGGCGGGCATTATACACTGGCAAGGAGGGACTTGTGGGACCACTTGGTTAGAATGTGGTGTTGAATGGTTTGGTGGTTTTCTTCCAGGGTCCGCGATCTGTGCCTATGGACAAATACCATCAGAGTGTACGGCCCTCCTAATTGGCTTTCAGAGGAAGAATACCAAAAGCGCCTCGATACCACGGTCCACACCACCTCCTCCACCTCCACTGTCATCCCGGTAACGTACCCAAAACCAGACGATACTATACATTCTGATGAAATCCAATGGCCAAGGCCTTCACACCTTAGTGATTTAGCTAAGTATTGTCTGGAAAATTTATTCTTTGAGGTTCTGAATTTCTCATATGAGCGAACAATTGGATGGAAAACAGATGGAACAGTGGAGATAGAGGTATATAGGACCACTCCAGATGGGCTTGACCCAAGAAAATCCGAAATTAAGATTGGAGGGTTTTCCAGTGGGGTTGATATGATGGCCATGCCCGGGATTTGTAGTATACCAGGTGGAAGGGGCCCCTACTGTTATCTGGTTACCCAATTAGTCAATGATCAAATTCACACTCAGAGAATGTGTTCTCCTACTGGAAAATTTACTTGTATTAATTGTATTAAGATGATTAATAATTTGACTTGCGCTATATTGCAATATATTCCTTCTTATGTTATTAATAGTAGTATTGTTCAGAAATATATTAGAGTTATTAATCAGCAGGTGTGGTACAATACTGTGTCTAAGAGAGAGGTGCTAGAATATTGTTGGGCAATAGTTAATGCCACACTAGGGACTGTGAAATTCACACTACCTTTACCCAGCTTTCAAGTTACTTCCTTGTATCCTAACTGCATGGGTCTCCTCTAGACAGAAAAGGGACATGGGAGACCGCCTGTGGGATGGTGCCAATAGTGCAGCCGCAGTATGGAATATTTACAGGGGCCAACAACATGAGGAAAGGCTGGGACAGCTAGAGGAAGGTACAGGGCTTATTACTGGAGCACAGCTAACCCAAGTTCAGGCTGGAATTGGTGAATTGCATGTTATCTCCACCCTTAGCTCAATGACCCAGGAATTACTGACAAAGATGATACTGGATATCACCGAGGCAGAGAAGGAATTGCAGTGGGATCTGGCTTGTTTGGAAATTCAGGATTTCCTCAATCACCAGCTAATGGCCATTGGAGTGATCTAGAGCATCAGACCTGGCCCACTGCCCCTTGCGGATGCCTCGGGGATACCGTCAGAACTGTGGCCATGGAGACATACTTGGAGATTTTCAGGGTGGAGATGCAGACACTCACAGTACTCCTTCCAATCACGGGCCAGTTGGAGGGTGTGGGCCCCCACATACCGAATCCTGCGGGTCCGTTGGGAGGATGCATGTGGGATTGGGTGGTTCACCGAGACATCTGGGAGATTAAACGCCTGGTGTGCCCAGCCGTTTTATAGTTGGTGCTCCTGGAATAACACCTGATATTTGGATAGGAAAGGGACTCAATGGACACTTTGGCCTTTAGAACCCCGCAGCTTCAGTGTGTCACAGCTGAAGCCTGGGAAGTTGTCACTGTTCACGATAGAATTTGTTGGGAAGGTGTGGGGCAAGGAACTACCCTGACAGGACACCTGCTCTTTCAAGCCAATTACAGCTGCATATATGTTGACACTACCACCTTGCAAGACATACACTTTAATCTCACCACTGCTGTGGAAACCATATCATCTATTGGCCAGCAGACAAGGTCCTACAAACAGCCCTTAGGTTCCAGATACCCTTTAATTGGACTTCCCTAGTACCTGACCGATTTCAAAATTTGCTTTCACTCTTGCCAGAGGTCCAGAAAATTTCTGAGCTACAAGGCCAAATTCATGTACTTCAAACTACCTATCAAATCGAGAGGCATGCTTTTCACACAGTCTATAGAACATCTCTCCTATGTACCAGTTATGATATATCGTGTTATGTAATCAAGGCTATGAGGCAACCCCATCATTAGAATTATAGTGGGGATATTAATGATTTTATTGCTTTTGCTTGTTTTAGGATTAGCTTATTGTTGTTACAAAGGATGTAATAATAGAAATAGCTTTCATGTTTATACTAATCCTGTATTACCGTTACAAACAACCAAAACCTGTGGGGCCGATTCCCTTGATTTGAAAACAGAGATACAATGCCTAATGAATATAGAAGTTTAGAAAGTTAATTGTGCTGGAAGCACAAAAGCGGGGAATGGGGAAGCCAAGGGATTTGACCTTTTGGTTAGCCTAACTCATGCTAACTCTGAGACCTAACAACGCAGAGTACTGTGAGAGGTGCTGTTTTCATCTCTCCTCTCTCTTGTGCTTGAGGTAAGGATAGAATGCTGACTCTAGTGAAGACCTTGAGATAAGGTGGCATCTGAAGGGAATTGTTATGGAAAGGGGAATAATTGTTTATTGTTATTATATATAAACAGACAGTATATATATTGGCTTCTAATTGTTTTGTTTTGTATTGGACGATCTGCCTAGCAGCAGCTTCTTCCCTTACAATATTGCTCGAATAAACTGTCTCTGACTACTTGTTGCTCACAAACGCAGACTGAAGGCCTGTTTTCTTCCACAATTGTAAGAAAAAAAAATTGGAGCATTTCCTCTGTCTCTCTTTCTCTCCTCCTCCTCCTGCCTCTCTCTTCTTTCTCTCCCCCTCCTGCCTCACTCTCTTTCTCTTCTCCTCCCCCTCCTGCCTCTCACTCACGATGCCCAAATGGCCGCTTGCTCCCGTGCGGCAGCCCGGCTGAGCGGCGCAAAAGTCCCCGCCCGCTTGCTGCCACACGGTGGCTCAGCTGAGCGGCGCACAACTCAGCCGAGCGCCAGGGCAGGAGGTGAAGGGCGTGACAGACGCTCCAGGCCCCGCTCAGCGTTATTTATTCCGCGATTTCTAGCGGAACCCCCTGATGATGGTCCACGGAACCCTGGTTGGGAAAGACTGAATTAATACATGGTAAATTTTATCGCATTAAGGCCAGATCTTTGCTACGTGGTAGAGTTCTAGCTCTTACGAGCCAGAAGTAGGTGTGATGCTAGCTTTTTGTAGAATGAAACTTTATTTGCAAGCTCTTTAAAACATGCATCTGTCTACAAACCCTGAAGCCATGTGTTAATTTTTTCTGGGGCTTCTACTCTGAGTCGGTGACACACACAAGGTGAAAGTTTCAAATCAGGAAAACTTCTGTTTTTACAGGTCTCTGTTTCAGTTGTTCTTATAGCATGGATCCTAAACATTCCCCAGAGACACTGTATAAGCCTTAGTGAATGTCTTTTAGGGTATGGCTACACTACAGAGTTAATTCCGAAATAATAGCAGTTATTTCGAATTAACTGTAATAGCTGTCTACACATACAAACCGCTATTTCGAAATAAATTCAAAATAGTGGAACCCTTATTTCGAATTAGGTAAACCTCATTCTACAAGGAATAACACCTAATTCGAAATAGCTAATTTGAAATAAGTGCTGTGTAGACACTTAATTCAAAATAGGGGGCCTCCAGCCCTTCCCAGGGAGCCCTGGTGGCCACTCTGGGCACAACCAGGAAAACTTACTCCCCTCTCCCCCAGCCCCGGAGCCATTAAAGGGGTAGACCCTGGCCACAGTGCCTGTGCCAGCTCCAAGCCTGCCAGCCCAGAGCCAGCAGTGGCCACCGGGGCCCCTGACCCACTGGCCCCAAAACATGAGCCAGCAAGCCACTGGCAGCCAGCCCTCCACTGCTCCCCAGGAGCCGTCTGCCAGCTCCCAGGAGCCTGACAGGGGCTGGAGAAGGCGGGCGCCTTCCTCGTCCAGGGTGGAGATCATGGACCTTATTCAGGTCTGGGGGGGATGCCCCCAACTTCCACGATCTCAGCCCTAGACGGAGGAACACGGCCGTCTATGGCAGGATAACTGCCAGCCTGACCACCAAAGGCCACATGCGAACCCAGAAGCAGGTTTGCATGAAAGTCAGGCTGGTCCGGCGAGACCCCCAAACCTGAGCCCTGAGCTTCCCCTCCCCCTTCTTCCCCCTTCCAGCTCCCTCCTCCCAGGTTTCCCCCTCCCCTCTCCCACCCTCTCTCTTCCCCTCTCCCACCTCCTTTTCCCAGTCTCCCCAGAGGCTCATCCATCCCCCCCCCCCAGTTCTGTTCAATAAACCCAGTTTCTATTTTTGAACATACGTGTCTTATTTGACATCAGGAAGGGGGGCTAGGGAGGGGTAAGTGGAAGGACATGAGGGAGGAATGGGGCACAAGCCCCCGGTGGGGTGGACCAGGGAGGCTCTGAGGGCTCTTCATGGTGGACGCTCTCCCGCAGGGCCTCCTGGATCCTGACAGCCCCCCCATGGACCCCCCCGGATGGCAGCCTGCAGCACCGACCCCATGAGACGCACCGGTGTGCCCAGGGGCAGCTCTGGCTCCATGTGGCCGAGTGCTGTGCTGTCCCGTCCCGAGTGCGGGCGCTCAGGGCACTCCAAGACAGGACTGCTTTGCTGTCCCTCATCGAGCTAGACAAGCAAACGGGGAACCCTGAGAACTGTCTGTCCGGGGTGGGGGTAGGGTCCCTTTAAGCATGGAGCTCAGTTAGCCTCAGGCAGCAGCCCTACACACTAAGTCCCAACCTGATGCCCTGCCGGCACTGGTTCCGGCCAGCCTAACTCGTTCAGGGTCCACTCAGTGGACGCTTATTTCAAATAGCAAAACACTATTTTTGAAATAGATTGTGTATAGATGCGTATTTCAAATTAGCTTAATTCGAATTAACTATTTCGAATTAAGTTAATTCGAAATAGTGCTGTAGTGTAGTCATACCCTCTCTCTCCTTTCCAGTGTCAGTAAATATTGTATTAGTATTTGCAAGGAGAGCATGACTATTTCTAGTTGACTCATAGATTTGTTTAGCATCTTAAAGCTTAACTATGTGTGGATAATATGCATTTTGGTGTGTTTACTAGCTTGAGTTGTTAGAAAGGATGATAATACATGTACTCCAAGGGTGGTGTTAATTTTCTTTTTTATTTGATTTCATATTAAATAAACATTGTAAGCATTACTCTGTTAACTATCCCTTTTTTTAAATATATTTTCTTCCACACCTATGGACTTTTTAAAATATATATTTATATTTCGGTTTTTTGTTTGTATTGGTGGTGCACATCCACACACTACCTCAATATTGGTATTGCACATAAGAAATTTCAACCTGCCCAAGGACAGAAAATGTTAGAGAACACCTTCCTGACCAACTCTGGTTCTCTTTCCTAACCTGCTGAGAGACTTTGGGACTCTATGTGCCTCAGTTTCTCCATCTGTAACAATGGGAACAATAATACTTAAAGCACATTGCTTAAATTAAAGTCCAGTCCAGGATCCAAAGACAACGGGCTGGGAAGGATCTAAAGCTCGTTTCCCCCATATTAAAGTCGGTCTCTAAACAATGCTTTTGTATGTTCAATATATCGCTTTTAAGCATGTGTAAGCATACATGCAGTAGGCCACTTCTCTATTACACCAGATGGATAATGTTTTTTTTAATCAAAATACACTTTCCCATTAAATCAGTTGATTAGTTTGAAATTACAGGTAAGTACCTACATAGACAGATTATTCATCCAGAATACTATAGGCAAACAAGATGCAAACAACTGTGACAAAAAACAAATCCTCACTTAAGAATAGTTAAGTATTCAGCATTACATACATTATAACTCAACTACTTGATTTAGTCCACCACCTACAGAGGCACCAAAGCCTGGGTCTCTTTATTGACCAATCATGCATCTTCCCTTTAAAAGTAACTTACCCAATGGCTTTCAGTTAATACCTCTTTACTTTGGACTGGGTGAGACTGGAAAACAAATATTTAGTAGTGAGAAATGTCATTTTGGTTTACAGCAAGTTTCACTTTCCGGTTCTCCTGCACTAGGCCGTACTGCTTGGATTGAAGACAATGCAGTGGGGTGTTGAAATAAAAAACTGTCTCCATTGAAATTTAAAAACAAAAAATCTGCTAGACGTCAGTCCTGCGATGGAGCTCTGCATGGTGCTCATTAAAGAATAAGGCATAAGTGTGAGACATCTGCACAATATGGTCTTAGGTTTTGTAAAATATTTTTGTATTTATACTGTTTTTTTTTCCCCATCTAAATTTATAGCCATATCTAACTGGACACATCTCTTAAACCCAAAAATAATGTTTGAACCAATCTAAAGATGGTTCCCTCATCAAAATGTATTATTTTAACCACATTTTCCTATTACTATAATGAATGACTTTTCCTTACATGTCACTTAAATTTAAAGGTTTTAGGTTCAGTACTAAAGATCTTTGTATTATCCGAGTTATTTATGTTTTAGGCAACAATACAAAGCTTGTATCATAATAGGAGGTTTCTGTTTCTTGCCCGTATTAACTGCATCCTTCCACTGATACATTTTCTGCAGTTGGACCCCACTAGCCAAAACACCCTTCAGCTGAAATGGATATATTTAGTGACTACACAGCAACAGGAGATGAATGATGCACAACCCTACAAACTGTTTTCCAAACTAACTTAAACCTGGCCTTTATCAAGTCTAAAGCCTGCACAGATATCACTGCAGTGCTCTGGATTAAAGTTCAGTGGCTGGAATAAACTCCAAGCACTTGGAATAATAATCTCTGCAAAACACTTTGGGAGAAGGGGAAGCTGTGAGGAATCTGGTTACCAACAAATCAGCCTGCTTGTTCTAAAGAAGGAATCTTTGTTCTACATTTTAATCCTGTATAGCAGTGGTTCTCAAAGTGCGGTGGTCCACGGCCACCTCCCAGGTCGTCTGCGGCAGGAGCTCAGCCCCCCATGCAGCTGGGAGCCCACACTGCTGCTGGCGCCTCATGGACGACACGTAGCCACAAGGCTGCAACATCAACTCCAGCCGGCAGGCGGGGAAGTGAAGAAAGCAAATTCACCTTTCCCCCGCCCCTCGCACAGGCCGTGGAGCTACACATGGAGGAGTGCTGCCCTGCCCCCCTCCATGGGAAGTCCTGCCTGCCACTGAACATCCGCCTTGCCTAGGCCCCACCAAGTTTGCAGTCGCCACAGTAAGAGCAGCGTGGCCCTTGGTTGCTCCCGCGGGGCAGGCTGGGCTGCATAGGCTGCGGTGGGAGGTGGCGGCGCTGGGGCTGAGGATGCCACAGGACGCAGATGGGGGCTCGGGGCCCTTCAGGGCTTTGCACCCACAGGGACTCCGTCTGGGGGGGAGGGTCCAAGCTACCTCAGCACCTGCCCCCTAAGGGCGCCATGGACCAAATCCCCACAGGACCCAACCCCCAGCAGGGCTGGACACCTGCGGGTCACTCACTCACTCACCCCGCCTCGTTGTGCCACAACCAGCCTCTCTGCCCCCCCATTTCCCTGAACCCCCCAAGCCCTATTCCCAGGGGCACCCTGCCCCCTCAGCCATTCTGCCCCAGCTTTATCCCCAGGCACTCCCTGCCCCTGGTCAGGCACCCTACCCCAAGCACCTTCCTGCTCCCTGCCTCCTGGCCAGACACCCTACTCCCAAGCCTGCTTCTGCACCCTACCTCCCACCCAGACCTTGCACCCTCACCCCATTCTGCACCCCACCTCCCACCCAGATCCTGCACCCCTATCCCTATCCCACTCACTGGCAGTCTTGTCCCGCACACTGAACCCCTCATTTTTGTCCCCACCCCAGAGCCAAAAGGGGGGTCCATAAAATCCACTAACTCTGGAACCCCAGAAAAGGAAATCTGGCCTATGGGAAGCCCTGAAGCTCAGTCCTCCCTGTCCCTTCCCCTCGCCCCCATGGGGCTGGAGCACCAGTGGAGTGAGGTGTCTCAGTTGGGGGCCACATCAGTGAGGGTTGGGGGGTTTTGGGGGAGTTTCTTTGCTTCTCACTTGTGTGGTCCCCAATTGATGTTTCTGTGGGTCAGTGGCCCCTGACACAAAAAAGGTTCCCCGCCCCTGCCATAAAGAAAACATTGAAACCCTGTGTGTTGGACATAAATTAATATTTTACTTTATTTAAAATGAAGTTTGATAAACTAACATGAGGAAGTTAAAACACTTAATCTGTTTAATAATGTAAATTAAACTGTTCTCCCCAGGTGCAGCACTAGCAAAATGGCTCGGGCGTAATTAGCGGTGAGTTTCTATTAGCAACTGGTGGTCCGCGCAAAAGTTTGCATTGAGCCAGATGGCCCACGGGCCAAAACGTTTGAGACCCACTGCTGTATAGTCATGTGAAAAGAACATATTCCTTGAACATAAACAGTTGTGAGACCCTTCCCCTGAATTAAAACCTTCACCAGAAAGGAGTGTAATATAAGAAAGTGTCTGACTGTTTCTCACACCCAGGTTACTAGTTAAAGCCACAGACTCAAGACTCCGACCTACTTTGTCGATAGCAGGTCAATGAGGAGAGCTGGTCAAAGATTTGTGACAAATGTTATTTATCCCATTTATCACCTCCACATGAGGTGGTATACACATTACATCAAAATGAGCACACCAAAAATCTCCAAATTAAACCTAAATTCCACCAACAAAATGCGCAAGTCAAAATACCAGTCACAAAACATGAAACTGGCAATTTTATTACAGTATTTTGCAACCAACTCTCCAAGCCATGAGAAACTGCCAGCTCCAGGTTCAAACAATGGAATGAAACCTAATGGTTTTACTTCCTTCCCTTGTTCATTTCTCTGTGCATTGTTCATGCTGTTCTTTATGCACAGAACGATCTCAGGATCCCAAGACACCAACTTCACTTAACTGAAATCACTCCTAAAAATTCACTTTTGAAAACCTATAAAAAGTGATTTGACTATAAGTTGGGGGGAGGCCATTAGAAAAATCCAACTCATGGCCTCCAGATTTCCTAGTGCATCTTGACTTGTATGTGCCATGTTCTATAATGCAATCTTTTCAGAATGGGTGCCTCTAAAGGAAGGTTGGTTGTTGAAGCAGACGGGGCTGCAGACAGGGAAGTTTGAGAGGGAGTGAAAGAGATCTTCCCCACCCCGCCCCAAACAAACAAGGTGAGAGCACTAGCTTTGGGGCAAGTGAGTTTGCTTGACTGTTTGCATTGACCTCCTCATTAATATTTCAGAGGAATCCTGTTTTCATTATTATTTTAGACAGCTCTCACTCTGGTACCTACGTGCTTACAAGGATGGTTGGTAGGTTGTTCATCACCAACATAAAAGTACACGTTGGACCTCCCTGGTCCAGCACCCTCAGGACCTGACTGGTCCTGGATGAGGGATTTTACTGGACCAGGGTAGGTCATTACTGGACCCCCACTGACAGCCCCTCGCCCGGCCCGTTGGCCTCCCAGATGGCTCCTTACCTCCTGCTGGCCCTGCTGGGCAGCCACTGCTGCCCTGGCTCCAGGACCCACTGGGCAGCCACACGCATGTCTCCCAACCCCACTGGACAGACCTGATGCCATGTGCTGACGGCAGGCACGCTGCAGGCAGACTACTACCCTGCCAGCCCCACAGGGATCCTTGCCACTGGCCCTCCACTGGGACTCTCTGGTCCTGCAACATCCATGCCAGACCATGGATGTTGCCAGACCAGAGAATCCTGATTAAGAGAGTTTCAACCTGTATTTCTTAAAGTGAAGTGCTAATCAACTGGACTTCAACTGGTCCAGAATGCGGCTGCTCAAGTTTTAACTAACACTAGTTATACTCGGAGCACATTATGCCGGTGCTTCGGCAGCTGCACTGGCTTCCAGTATGTTTCTGGGCACAATTTAAGGTTTTAGTTATGACCTATAAAGCCTTAAATGAGTTGGGTCCCGGGTATCTGAAGGACCGTCTTCTCCCATATGAACCTGCCCGGAATGAGGTCAGCTGGGGAGGCTTTGTTTCGTGTTCCCCACTTGTGGAGATAAGATTAACAACTACGGAACAGGGCATTCTCAGCTTTTGCTCCCAGGCTGTGGAATTCTCTTCCTCGGGATATTCGCATGGCGCCAACGCTAGCGTTGTTTCAGCGTCAGGCTAAAGCCACCCTTTTTACTCGTGCTTTTATTAGTGTTTGAGTCTGTATGTGTGTGTGTGTGTGTGTGTGTGTTCCTCCTCTCTATATGTTTTTAGCTGGTTATGTCCCTTTGGGGTCTCATATTTTAAATTTTATATATATTTGTATTGTGTGGGGTTTTTGTTGTTGTTTAAGCCGCCTTGAATATTTTAAATAGAAAGGCGAAGTAAAAATATTTAAAATAAATAAAAATAAATAAATAAATAAATAAATAAAATAAATAAATCAGATGACAGTCTTCTTTAAAAAAAAAAAAAAAAAAAACACACCAAACCACACACCCCGAAGTCTTCATATGCTGGAATACAAAAGGCATAAGAACGGCCATACTGGGTCAGACCAAAGGTCCATCTAGCCCAGTATCCTGTCTGCCGACAGTGGCCAGTGCCAGGTACCCCACAGGGGGGTGAACGGAAGACAATGATCAAGCGATTTGTCTCCCGCCATCCATCTCCAGCCTTTGACAAACACAGGCCAGGGACACCATTCCTACCCCCTGGCTAATAGCCTTTTGTGGACCTAACCTCCATGAATTTATCTAGCTCTTTTTTAAACTCTGTTCTAGTCCTAGCCTTCACAGGCTCCTCTGGCAAGCAGTTCCACAGGCTGACTACACGCTGTGTGAAGAAGAACTTTCTTTTATTAGTTTTAAACCTGTTACCCATTAATTTCATTTAGTGTCCTCTAGTTCTTATATTAAGGGAACAAGTAAATAACTTTTCTTTATTCACCCTCTCCACACCACTCTATCATATCCCCCCTCAGTCTCCTCTTTTCTAATGTGAAAAGTCCCAGTCTCTTTAGCCTCTCCTCATATGGGACCCGTTCCAAACCCCTAATCATTTTAGTTGCCCTTTTCTGAACCTTTTCTAACGCCAAAATACCTTTTTTGAGGTGAGGAGGCACCATCAATATAAAGCAAAGTGACTTGTTCTGATCCTACCGCCCTCCAAAATACACACATGCAGGGCCTCTTCCTGTAGCAGGCCCCAAGCAAAAACAAGACCTGGCTCAAATAGGAGGTCAAAATGTCAAAAATTATATATTTAACTCCTTAGCGTCTGAAACCCCCCACACGGAAAGATTTTTTTTGAAATAGCTTGTTATGATTATGGCTTCCTCACTGTCGCTCAATTAGGCAAGACAAAAGACTTTGCTCAGTGTTACCTACGGAATCTTGCTAAAGTAAAATTTTAATTAAACTGTATTTCACTCCCTCCAGTTTTCATTCCCATATTCAATACTACTTTGAATGAGCACTACAGGTTCTCTCAAATTCTTGTATGTGCTCTTTGTAATGGATCCATTTTTATTTTTTTTTTTCTTCCTCCCCAGCCCACGTTTCATCTCCACTCTAGGCTCTGCTTCTGATGTAGAGCCCAAACCTACTCCCACTGACAGACCTCCCATTTTGGCAAAAGCAGGGTTAGACTTCTGAAAAGCTGCTGCCACCTCAAACAAAAACTTCCCTGCTTTTGGGGGGTAATTATTACTACCACAAGTATGGCAACATCACAGCCTGTGCATATACAGCCAGAGTGTGCAGTCTTAGACTATATATCAAATACACATTAGGACACTTTAAAAGTGAATTATGAAGGAAACAGAGGTGCCAAGTATCTGCCCTTTATTGCTTAAGACACAAAGATGGCTACCACGGACCCCTCCCCACACAAATGTTAATTGCAGCTCCACTCCCCCGCACCCCCTGCTCACATATTAGGAATATTAGGTCCTGGCCTCCCTGTTTGCCAAAGGATTTTTTGAAGGACTGGAGCTGAACACTTATATCACAATAAGCTGTAGCTCAGGCATCAGCCCCCTCAGCCCAAGACTCTGTACTCCTTTCTAACTCAAAGTTTGGAAAGCTACAGCTCAAATTTCAGCCTCTGGTGGGGTCACTATTCAACTCCAGTCATTCAAAGAACCCTTCAGCAAAAGGGAGGGTAGCTAAGACCCAATATATCAAATAGGGAAAAAGGATCCGAGGGCAGGGGGGAAAAGAGGGGGACAGAAAGAAAAGCAAAAAAGCACCCAGATCACACATCATAAAGGAGCAATCAAAGGCACATGCACTGGAATAGTTTTAGGGTGACTTATAAATAATAGGCAGTTCTGAACAAACAGAAGAAGAAAGATAGCATACTTTGTAAGAAAACTACAAAAACAGGGAGTGTAGGTTTCAAGATACTGTTAATAACTTTTAAATAGGCTTTTAGAATGTATTCCATTTGTGCACCAGATCTGGGACAATAAACTTCTGACACTGATAACTCATTAAGGGGAGACTAAGGGTACGAATTAACACTGTAGTGTAGACGAGTTAGCTTAACTTGAATTAACTATTTCGAATTAAGTTAATTCGAAATAACGCTTCTATACACAAAAACTATTTCGAAATAGTGCATCCACACTGAGTGGACCCCGAACCGAAGTTAAGGCTGGCCGGAACCAGTGCCGGCAGGGCATCAGGTTAGCGCCTAGTGTGTGGGGCTGCTGTCTGAGGCTAACTGAGCTCCGTGCTTAAAGGGACCCTACCCCCACCCGAGAGACAGTTCTCAGGGTTCCCCGCTTGCTTGTCTACCTCGATGAGGGACAGCAAAGCAGTCCTGTCTTGGAGTGCCCTGAGTGCCCGCACTCGGGACACCACAGCGCTCGGCCACATGGAGCCAGAGCTGCCCCTGGGCACGCCCGGTGCGTCTCGTGGGGTCGGTGCCATCAGCCCGGCTGCACTTGCTGCAGGCTGCCATCCAGGGGGTCCATCGGGGGGGGAGGGCTGTCAGGATCCAGGAGGCCCTGCGGGAGAGCGCCCACCCTGAGGAGCCCTCAGAGCCACCCCAGTCCTCCCCACCGGGGGCTCGTGCCCCATTCCTCCCTCATGTCCTTCCACTTACCCTCCCTAGCCCCCCTTCCTGATGTCAAATAAAAGACACGTATGTTCAAAAATAGAAACTGGGTTTATTGAACAAAACCGGGAGATGAACCTCTGGGGAGACTGGGAAAAGGAGGTGGGAGAGGGGAAGAGAGAGGGTGGGAGAGGGGAGGGGGAAACCTGGGAGGAGGGAGCTGGAAGGGGGAAGCAAGGGGAAGAAGGAGGAGGAGAAGCTCAGGGCCCAGGGTTGGGGGTCTCGCCAGACCAACTTGATTTTCATGCAAACCTGCTCCTGAGTTCGCATGTGTTCTTTGGTGGCCAGGCTGGCAGCTATCCTGCCATCGATGGCCGCGTTCCTCTGTCTAGTGCGGAGATCATGGACGTTGGGGGGCATCCCCCCCCAAACCTGAATAAGGTCCATGATCTCCACCCTGGACCAGGAAGGGGCCCACCTTCTCCAGCCCCTGTCAGGCTCCTGCGAGCTGGCAGACTGCTCCTGGGGAGCGGTGGAGGGCTGGCTGCCAGTGGCTTGCTGGCTCATGTTTTGGGGCCACTGGGTTAGGGGCCCCGGTGGCCACTGGTGGCTCTGGGCTGGCAGACTTGGAGCTGGCACAGGCACTGTGGCCAGGGTCTACCCCTTTAATGTCTCCGGGCTGGGGGAGAGGAGAGTAAGTTTTCCTGGTTGTGCCCCAAGTAGCCACCAGGGCTCCCTGGGAAGGGCTGGAGGTCCCCTATTTCGAATTAAGTGTCTACACAGCACTTAATTCGAAATAGCTATTTCGAATTTGGCGTTACTCCTCGTAGAATGAGGTTTACCAAATTTGAATTAAGCGCTCGCTATTTGAATTCATTTCAAATAGCGGTTTGCATGTATAGATGCTATTAAAGTTAATTCGAAATAACGGCTGTTATTTCGAATTAACTTTGCAGCGTAGACATACCCTAAGATTCGTTAGACTTCAACTTCTGTACAGTTGTCCCATATTACAGTCTATCAATACAACATACTGGGAATCCTTTGGAGGCCAGTAAGGGTACGTCTACACAGCAGTGTTATTTTGGAATAACTAATGTTATTCCAAAATAATGTAGTCCGCATCTACACTACAAGCAGTTACTTTGACATCATGTCCAAATAATGTCGAGCTGGAGGACTTCTTACTCTGACTCCTGTAACCCTCATTTTACGCCAAAAGCTGAAATAAGCTATTTCTACTTCAGCTACGCAACTGACGTAGCTCAAGTTGCGTAGCTTATTTTGGCTTTAGCCCTGCTGTGTAGATGTGCCCTAAGAGATATTAACATTTCAATTATAGAAAGTCCCTGACCCCAACCTATTACATTGGCATTCATACCATTTTTAAAATGTGCTGAAATGCTTGTCAAGAAAACAGATTCAATTCCATAATGCCCAACAGATCATGCATAGTTTCAGTCTGTGAATAAGCTAGTCACAAAATGTTGTGGGTTGTTCAAAAATATCCTCTCTCAATCCTACAGGGCCAGTCTTCTGGTTTAAAAATCATAGAATCATAGAGCTGGAAGAGACCTCAGGAGGTCATCAAGTCCAGCCCCCTGCCCAAGGCAGGACCAATCCCAACAAAATCAACCCAGCCAGGGCTCTCTCAAGCCAAGACTTAAAAACCTCTAGGGATGGAGATTTCCCCCCCCAGGTAACCCATTCCAGTGCTTCACCACCCTCCTAGGGAAATAGTTTTTCCTCATCTCCAACCTAGACCTCCCCCACTGCAACTTGAGACCATTGCTTCTTGTTCTGCCATCCCTCACTACTGAATGCTGGACAACAAATGGATTCTCAACCAAGCCAGGGGCCCCAAAGGAAACATGTATCAGTCTTCTCATTTCCAGTACTGTTACCAGAGGGGTGGACACTGGATCAAGCTCATAAAAAGAATGGGGGCACACCATGTGGTTGAGTTGTTTCTAAAGTTGGACTGGCACACCCAAGTTCAAAAAGATCTAGTTATATACTTACCCAAAAAAAAAAAAAAAAAAAAAAAAAAAAAAAAAAACCACCACACAAAAATTTATCATTTAGGCATAAACACAGATCTGAGAAGAATGGTTCCTATTAGCCTTATTTAACATTTTAAAATATGTGATCCGATTATTATAGTCCCTTTCATCAAAACAATCCCAAAGTCTTCTGCACAGGCAACTGTTTACCAGAGTGTCATGAACAGGAGGAGTGCTGACCAGCACCCAGTGACTAAGGGGTTAATGCAGGTAGCTAGCAATGGTGTCGGCCAGGGGGCCGGGAGAACCAATCGAGACAGAGGGTTGAAATTTGAACTGGATGTAGGTTCCCTGCCTATTCATTTCACTTGGTGCCCCCCTAGTTCTTGTGTTATGGGAACAAGTAAATAACTTTTCCTTATTCACTTTCTCTACACCACTCATGATTTTATAGACCTCTATCTTATCCCCCCCCTAGTGTCCTCTCTTCTAAGTTGAAAAGTCCCAGTCTATTTAACTAGGATTACCAGATTTTTTTTTTTTTTTTAAACCAACACACCACACCCACCACACCGGACACACTTGATCTCAGATCGGGGTTGGGGAGGGGGGCGGGGGGAGACACACACCGGCCCAGGAGGGTAGAGGGGGCCAGGAACCAGCCGGCGGGAAGCAGGGCTGGCCAGAAGGGGATTGGGGGGAGTGGGGCTGGCCGGAGGAAACCAGCTGCCGGGGAGCAGGGCTGGCCCGGGCGCACGCAGATCCCGGGGTGCTGCCCATCCTGCTCACAGTCCCAGCAGGGCACATGGGCAAGTCTGGCCCTGGGGATTCCATCCCACCCCACCCCAGGCCCGGCCCCCCTCCTCTCTACTGCGTTGTTGCATACTGCCTGGCTGGTAAACACGCTCACACAGTGTGAGCGTGTCTACCAGCCAGGCAGTGCGCAACTATGTACTGATACTCATGATAATAAAACAAATCAGAAAATACCGGACATTTATATGTCCGGTATTTTCTCAATTTGTTTCCCAGACAGAAAGCTGAAATACCGGACTGTCTGGTTCAAAACTGGACACCTGGCAACCCTATATTTAATCCCCCCATATATGGCAGCCATTCCAAACCCCTAATCATTTTTGTTGCCCAACATTCCATGTAGTTAAGCCCCTGATGTCCTTCATCCCCAAATGCTCCAGTAGAGGCAGCAGGCTGTGCTCTATTGTTGGAAAACTCAGTGAAACACATCCCAAGAAGATCAGTTACCTCTCTTCTACATTGCTTAAGGAAAGAGTATGTTAGAACCCAATAACTGTTTCCTGTTCACACCTGATGGAATAAACCATCTGACTACTACCAAAATATATGTATTTTTAAAAAGGAACATGCAGTATTGGGCTGACAGCCGTGGTGACTCAAGAGTCTGTTGATCCAGAGACAGAAACTGCATGAGCAGTAGTAATGCAAATTTCTCTGCAGACTCCAGCTTAGAACTGAAGCTTATTGGTGGAAGAGCACCTCAAAAAGGGGGAATTCAGTTTCTATGATCTATTCAGTTGTAGAGATCCCTACCTGAAACTCCCAATTGCAGGGTTGTTCTTGACATAGGGATACTTGTTAACCATGAACTGGACTAAGACCATCAGCTAGGGATGTAAAATCCTGTTTAATTAGTTAGCTGGTTAAACATTAACTGTGGCCACTCTAGTCCCACTAGGCTGGAGCGCCCACCCACCCACCTGCTGAGGTTGGGCTGGAGTGGCACCCCCGCCACAGGCAGGGGCTGCTCCAGCCTGGCCGGAGCAGTCACTGCCTGCAGGGTGGTGCCCGGGCTCCCTGTGGAGAGAGGCTGTTCCAGATGCCAGAGCAGCCCCTGTCTGTGGTGGGCCCCCCGTGGGGCTGGAGCAGCACCCTGCCCATGGCAGGTAGGAAGCTGCTCCAGCACCCACTGATTAACAGTTAACCAGAACTGGTAAGCATCACCCATTAAGGGTGATGCTTGACGGTTAACCTTTCCCATCCCTACCATCAGCTCATATCACATCTACCCCATTACCAACTCCCTCAGTCAAATCTAATTAAAACCACCTATGCTTAAAAAAAACCAAACACCCCAGATTCTAAAGACCACTTTTTGAATAGAGTACATGCTCTACCTTGTTCTAGTCACATACACATTCACATAGCTTTTCTGAATTCTCTATCTAGCTCTTACCTCATCCATTTTTTCCATTGGCGTATGGTCACCAGGCAGCATTTCTTTAGTCTCGGAAGTCTCAGCTTTGGATGTGCTACTCAGCTGATCAATAGGAATCAGACTAGCCTCTGATGTTCCTCTTGAATTCTGGCTCAGAGGAACTGTCCCAGTGATTGGCTCGTCATCATCAGAATCTGGTAACGGTGTTGGACTAATGTCCTCTAAGCCAATGCTGGAGGGACGCGAGGATGGGGTTTGACCTCGGTAACTGTGCTGAGAATTCGAGCCACACAATGGGATAGGAGAAAGCTGGGAGGAGGAGGAAGAGATAGGGCTACCTTCCATTCGGATCTCATTGTCCAAATCATGCTCGTTGAGGAAAGGTAACTTTCTCTGCTCTTTCAAGAGCATCTCAATCCTTGAGTCTAAACTGTTATGCTGCATTTCAGACTCCATGGTTGGGGTGCCAGGTGTTTCACTCCTTTCTGGCGTCTGAGAGAAGGATGCAGTACTTTGTTCGGTAACACAGTTTGGCTGTGGCAAGGATGGGAGTTCCTCTTGTTTTTCTTTCACAGGAACAAAATCAATATTAGTGGCAGCATTACCTTCTATTAAGATCTCGGCTGGAGGTGGTGCAGGTCTCCGGTACTCAGCATCTCTGGAAGTTTGGGGATATTGCTGCTCATCAGAAGGAGGAAACACAGCTGGTGCTTGGTATGGAGAGAAGGCAGATTTATAAGTTGAAGAACCAGAGTGGCTCAAGGGAGGAGTGTGAGAATATTGTACTGGCTCTTGCTGATGAGACTTGTATGTGCTAAACTGATGTTCTGACCCTCTGTAAACACTTGCCGAGTTATGGACATAGTGATGTCCTAGTCGCCTGTTGTAGGCATCTGTAAATTTTGTTTCATGTCTCCTGGGTTTATACCCTGAGTCCTGTCCGTAATGGTAAGCTGGTGTTGTTTGACGACTGGAATAAGTTGAATCTTGGGAAAACGGAGTCCCCAGTTGTGGGGTTCCTTGGGACTGTGGCGTATACTGGCTATATGAGTTCGGGGTATCTTGCCGACAGCTAGAATAAGCTGTATCATGGGAAAACGGGGTGCTACTGTTTGGAGTAATGGATGATCCCGCCGAAAAAATGTTACTGTCTTTCAGCCGTTTTACAGAATCAGTCAACTAAAAAAAAAAAATAAAATAAAAGTAAATAGTAGGTATGTAGACAGACAGACAGAGACAGACTCTCTCTTTCAAACACGGATTTTCTGAGAAGTTGAGCACCAAAATTTGCCATTAAGTTCTATGGCAGTAGCAGGTACTTACAACTCTGAAAACCAAGTCACCACAAATAATTATCCATTAAAATATGTAGGCAGTTATTTTGGGTTTAAAATAGTCTGTAGGAGAGAAAGTGAAGGAAATGGGCAAATAGTATTTATTCTTTAGAAGCAATATCAAAGGTCAAGAGAATCAGGTGAATGAGAGACATCAAGAATACTGAAAATAAAAAATTCTGTCAACTGGTTTTGAATGCAACGATGAAGAGTATGAAAGAATACCATTGAAACCAAAAGATTCGGATTGTTTTACACAGTATGAAGGGACCCAAGTAGCTAATTTACACATACCCAGACTGGCTCCACACCTGCAATCAGTTTCACATAGAACCCATATGCAAGCACAGAACCTGTAGAAGTCAATGGGGCTTTCTGTTGGTCTGTCAGCTCAAACTCCCTATCTCCCCACTTGTCACATGTTAAGTCCTAGCAGATGAGTAAATCTCTCCCCTTTATGTAAAGAGGATGTATCTGAACTGCAAACAAACAAAAATTAAACATAAACTTCATGAAGACATACCATCAAGTGGAATGTTTCCAGCTGTGGAATCTAAAAACATGAACCTAGCAGAACAGCCAAATAATCCAGCTCAATGCAATTTACTTCAAAGGCACATTCAGGGGTTTATCCAAACAATACGATTAAAGTTTGAAGCCAATTACAAAAAAACAAAGGAAAAACCCCCTCAAACAATAAGTCATATCAGTATCATGCCAAAAATCAATGTTCAGTAATGTAGATAGGCAGCAGAGAGTGACCCAATCCAAATTCCCTGCACATCAGCAGGAGATGCACTGAGCTTTAGAACAGCAACAACCAACCAAAAAACAGAGAAGAGTTTACGGAGGCCGCAGCGAAGTAACAACATTTGAATAAGATCTTTTAAAACTATCTACTACTTTTTAAATTAAAATTCACATGCCAGTAGTGCCACAGAATCATCAGCACTGCCAGGTTTCACACAGCACCCAACTGTCTGATACAGTGATGCAAACATGCTTACAGATTACATTATCTTTTGGATGGTACGGCTGTTGCAGACCATAAAAGATTTGGCAGCTAAACTTTCTCTTCCTCATCCCACCACCTCCTCCAAAGGTCACAAAAGCATCTTAGGTCATACTTGTTCCTCCTCTAATCAAATTTGTGCATCAACTCCCTGGGTGCTTGATTGCCTGCAGGTGAGGGCCAAGGGAACGCTCCCAGCCATGGGCAATGTAAAAGCCAGATCCAAAGCCCACTGAAGTCAATGGCACTTTGTTCAATAGGCACTTCAATAGGCTTTGGATCAGGCCGAGCGAGGGAGGGTGGCTCTCAGAAGGGAGCAGGCAGATCAGATGATCTTTACTGTTGAAACAGGGGGAGAGAAGGCAAATCAAGAAATTTCAAGTTACTCTACTGAAATTACTACAGCACATTAGCAATGTCTTGGCAGAATCTAGTGGATGGACACTAAGGGTGTGTCTACGCAGCAAAGTTATTTCGGAATAAAAGCTGTTATTCCAAAATAACAATGTGAGCATCTACACAGCCATACCGTTATTTCAAAATAATTTTGCAACAACAGACAGCTTATTCCAACTTCTGTAAACCTCATTCTATGAGGAACAACAACTATTCTGAAATAGCTATTTGGAAATAAGGCGTGTGTAGACGCTCCACTTCGGCTATTTCAAAATAGCCCCTCACCAGGGCCATTCTAAGTTATTCCTCCTGGGGCTCTAAATCGAGGTAGCACGTCTACATTAGGTAAGCCTGCCGCAGACTCATTTTGAGTCTTCCCTACAGTGTAGACGTGTTATTTCAAAATACGCTATTTCAGAATAACTACTCTGGAATAGCTTATTCCAAAATAAGCGTGCAGTGTAGACATAGCCTAATTGAAGGAATCACCAGAATTGTTATTCTGTGGGTAACCCAAAAAAAATTCAATTCAGGGTAAATTTTGTATAATAAATTGCAAGACTTAATCCACAATCATGGTGGTGACTGGTGTAAACAGAAAATGATGAAGCAGTTAGAGGTCTCATTAATAACTGTGATAAACAACCCTTAATAGACACATCCATTTTGGATGACCTGTGATGAGGCGATAAGTACAGGAGGCCCCCAACTTGCGATGTGATCCATTCCTGGGGAAGCGCTGCAAGTCGGGGGCATCGTAACTCGAACCCTCATTTATGATAGGCACAGTGTGCCATCGTAAATATGGGCCAAGAACGTAAGTCAGGGGTTTCCGGCCCCTTCCGCACTTACAAAATGGTTGTAAGCGCGGGGGCTCGGAACTCGGGCAGTCGCAAGTCAGGGGCCTCCTGTACCTCCCTGTGAAATGGCGAGCACCATTCACTCCTGAAGTCACTGGGAGCGGAAGGTCCCTGACAGGGGATGCTCAGTACCTGGCAGGACTGGACTACCTAGGCACCTGGGCTACCTACTCTTCCACATTTAAGGGTGACCTGCTGAGGAAGAAACGAGGCTTCTTTATGATGGAGAAAGAGGACCTGAAAGGTTTTGTTTGGAGGGGGATGGGTTTTTTCCAGTTTGATTTTCACATTCAGTATTCAAGTCTTTCTGTCTGGAGAACTAGTGAGATGAGGATATTGTAAGGATCAAAATGAGAAAAAGGTGAGCAACTGAGAGGGAAAAGATGTACAGCTACAATGTTCAAAAAACTCTGTAAAGCAAAACTTCCAAACCTGGATGCCTGAAGTCAGGCTCCTAAATCCATAATCCAAATCCTACATAAACTCAGACAGAAATCCACAGGCGCTCAGGACCACTGAAAAGTTAGGCCACTTATTTAGGAGTGTATGGCATCAAACCAGAAAGTGATTCCACACAGGAGTCTCTCTACATTTAAATGGAGCTCTGTGAAGAAGCAGGTGACTGCCTCTTCAGTCAATTCAAGATCAATGTTTACAGAGGACTACTTAAAAGCATAACTTCAGGCACCCACATTTGGAACTCCTGGCCCCTGTTTTTGTTAACTAACTGATTCCAATGACCTTTTTGCCAAATTTATGTCATTGAGAAAGACACAACATATCCACATGACATTTTAAAAGGGGGAATCTCAGACCCCTGAGACAGCCTCCTGAAAAACTAGGGAAGAACCAGGATGGGCATTCCTGACATTTTTAAAAAAAAAAAAGACATAAAAGATACCCCAACCTTTAAAATTCAAAACATATATCTTTCCTGTCTCCTAGCAAAACCCTAGAATAACCTTTAAAATGAAGGACAATAGGCTAAGTTTATCCTTGCAAGTCACTCCACTGACTTCAATAGAGGAACCCACATGGATGGATTTGGCCCAGCATCCTTAATTACAGAAATTCCTAAAGTTACTAGGATGCATTTGGTTGGTTCTGTAAAAATCTTTACATTTGTAACAGGACAGATCACTCACCACAACATTCAGACACTTCAGCACAGCATGAATTTGTACACGACACTTATAAAGAATGAAATTTGCTGTGTTGAGATAGACCCAGTTATTAAATTCAATGTATTTAAATACAGATAATTAATACTTACTTTAATTTTAAAGTGTATTGACAAAACTATTCAAGGAATGAACAAAACAATCCCACACGTCACTTGTTATAGGAGAATCTATTTGAATGAACCACTGTCTGCTTGTAAGTTTTTAGATATGTACTACTGAAATACACCTAAGCAAACCATACCTGCTGAGTTTTATTCACAGTTGGCAAGACATCCTGCTCATTGCCTACAGGAAGGGTCTGCGGAGTGTAAAGACCATTAACCAGCAATTCATAGAACCGCATACGCGTTTCACCTGCACAAACCACAATGAAAGTTTATTTAAAACAAAAAACAAAAACAAAAAACACACACACCATACATCATAAGTCTCTTTATTAAGCTTTCCCCAGACCCAGCTAGCACTCTTAATAGCACTCATTTCAGCCAACATCTTTCCAACAAAGGAGGCCAGGGCAGCAGTTAAGGTAAGCACCGCTGTTTCTGAAAAATCTGCTGGACAAGTGATAGAAGGTGCTCCCCCTTCTCTCAACTGGTGGGAGCAACCACATCTTCAACCACGGCATCTGAAAAAATGCATTAACAATAGGCCACACCTCTTTTAAATTAAATGGGAAAGAGTACTAGAAAACATTTAAAAAAAAATAGCCATGGCAGAATCCAATATTAGTAGCTACACTTGAAACTTGATGTATATAATTAAGAATACAGTAGCCTCTGTTAGAAACCTCTCTCTCTCAAGGGAGCATATTAAGTAATCCCCCCCCCCCCCCCCCATTCTTTTTGGCTGTTCTGTTTCCGCACAATGCTTTCTGGAGAGCTGTAATCTCTCCTCATAAGTGTCAAATGGTTTACATGCATCAGAACTGTAACTTTTATAAAAAGTTTCCTCACTAACTGCAACAACCAATTCTGCCAATACCTGTAGCCCAGGGGCTCTCAAACTTTGTGATACCACGACCCCCCTCTAAGTTACCCACAGTTTGAGAAACACGGCTGTAGCCAGTTTAGAAGCCTTTTCCACATATACGCTAGTGGAAAGATTTGAGGTGTTATGAATACAAATGAGATGCAATCTAACACAAGAGTCAAAAAATTATTACTTTTTCTCCAAGGTACTGGGTAACCTGTTTTTCAGCGTGATGTGTATGTAGCACTTTCCTAGCATGAGCATTCTAAAGCAGGGATGGACAAAAGCCTCTCAGCGGGCTTTGATCAAGCTCATGTGGCTGTTCCAGGCTCTGCCCCCCTAGTACGTTGCCCAGGAGCCAGAGCCCCAGGAGCCCTTTTAACTGCTTCTATTGAACGGGCTCGCGTGTCTCCAGCTCCCAGGCAATGCTAGCAGTGGGAGGGGTGAGCCCTTTTAACTGTTTCTATTTAAAGGACTCTCATGAGCCCTTTCAATAGAAGCAGTTGAAAGGGCTCTAGTGCAAGGTTCCCTGTAAGCCGTGCACCCGCATGGCCGCCCAGCCCTTTTCTGAGCTCCCCGCGCAGGAACGGAGCTCAGGCTGGGGAAGAGGGGGCCAGACATTCGCTTACTTGTGGTGGAGGAGCAGAAGCAGCAGCAGCTGCCTGCTGTACTGGCTCCAGCCTCTACTGTGGTCCTCCCGGTTCCCTTCCCCACCCCTCTGGAGGGTCTGTACTGGGGAAGAATCATGTGACACACATCCATGCTGAAGCTGCTGCTGAAGGGGAGGAGGGAACTTTGCTTCATTGCCTGCAACCAACCACGTGGGAAAAGCTGGGTAAGTTACAGGCCTGCCAGATCAGCTCAACTTTTCTGCCTCTTTCCCAAATCCTCCCCTGCCCTGTGAACTGCTAACAATGTAGCAGCCTCCCCACTTCCTGCTTCTCCCCTAGTCCTCCCTTGGGGAATTGGCTGGGCTGGGATCCCCTGTGTTATACACACACAGCAGGGAAGTGTATGCCACATTTGCATGATGACATTTCAAGCAGGCTGCGTCTAGACTGGCAAGTTTTTGCGCAAAAGCGCCCGCTTTTGCGCAAAAACTTGCCAGCTGTCTACACTGGCCACTTGAATTTGCGCAAGAACACCGACGAGCTAATGTATGATCATCAGTGTTCTTGCGCAAATACAATGACTCTCCCGCTCGGGAAAAAGCCCTCTTGCGCAAAAGCATTTTGCGCAAGAGGCCAGTGTAGAGAACTGAGAACCGTTTTGAAAAAGCCCCGATGGCGAAAATGGCGATCGGGCTTTTTTTGCAAAACCGTCTAGATTGGCCACGGATGCTTTGCGCAATCTAGACGCTCTTTTCGCAAATGCTTTTACGGAAAAACTTTTCCGTTAAAAGCATTTTCGGAAAATCATGCCAGTCTAGACGTAGCCGCAAAGTTTAAGGAGGTGTTAATAGCTTAAGAAAAGAAAGAAAAAGATTCTTTTAACAATTTTTTTTTTACTGTTGCAGATATCTAAAACTCTGATCTTAATTATTTGTTTTTAAATCCTGTGTTACTAATGAATACATGGTAAATTGTAGTGCATTAAGGCCAGATCTTTGCTATGTGGTAGAGTTCTGGCTCTTATGAGTCAGAAGTAGCAAGTGACGCTGTTTTGTAGGATGAAACCTTATTTGCAAGCGCTTTGAAACATGCATCTGTCTGTTAGGCTACATCTACACTACAGGGTTTTTGCACAAAAACCCTTGGAGCGTCCACACCTCAAGCGTGTTTTTGCACAAGAAAATCTGCAGCCAATCAACAGAACAGAGGGCTTTTTGCGGTGTAGGTATACCTCCTTCTACAAGGCGTAACTCCTTTTTGCGCAAGAGTTCTTGAGCAAAAAGGCATGTGTGGACACTCAACAGGGGTTTCTTGCGCAAAAAAAGAGCCTATCAGAAAAAGCATAGGTGCTCTGATGGCCATTCTGTGAATGGCCATCAGAGCTTTCTTGTACAAGAGTGTCCTTGCAGTGTGGACACTCTTTTGTGCAAAAGCACATCGCTTTTGCGATGTGCTTTTGAGGTGTGGATGTGCTTTTCCTCAAAAACTTCTTGCGGAAGATCCCCCTGCAAAAAGCTTCTTGCACAAAAACCCTGCAGTGTAAACAAAGCCTTAGAAATGATGATAATACATGTACTCCAAGGTCTCAGAAGGCTAGTCCTGTTAGTCTGTAACTAAAAGAACTTAAAAACCAACAATGGTCCTGTAGCACCTTACAGACTAACAAAAATATATAAATAGTATCATGAGCTTTCCTGGGCACAGTCTATTTCTTCAGCCATGAGTAGTGTTAATTTTATTTTCATTTGATTTCATATTAAATAATCATAAGCATTGCTCCTTGTTAACTATCCCTTGTTTTAATATATTTTCTTCCACATCTATGGACTACTTAAAATATATCTTTATATCTAGGGTTTTTGTTTGTACTGGTGGGTGCACATCCAAACACTACCTCAATATTGGTGTTGCACATAAGAAATTTCAACTCACCCAAAAGGAAATTCAACCTGCCAAAGGATGGAAAAATCTTAGAAGGAACACTCTAGCATCCCTGGCAGTGACGCTGGGAGCAGCAAGCCCTTTTAAATAGCAGAAATTGAGAAGGCTTGCCGCCGCTCCTGTCCCCCACTAACGTGATGCCTGGGAGCTACAGGGGAGGCGCAAGCCCTTTCAACTCCTGCTATTTAAAGGCCCCACCCCTTCTGGAGCAGCCCGCAACAACTTCAAAAATTTTTGAAGTGGCCCCCATTCAAAAATTATTGCCCACCCCTGTTCTAAAGAATGCAAACCTTCATGCAACACTGCTATCTATGTTTAACATTCTCATTTTCAGGCTGCTGAATTCAAATGAAGACATAGTTTATTAATGTTAGACAAGTTTGTTTACTTTGAACCTGAGCTTACTCATTTTGCAGTCAGTACGTTTGTCATGGATTTCAAAAAGAAGCTGGATCAGACCTTTTGAGATATTTTCAATTTTGCTTACATGAAGGGTGGGGTTCTTTATATTTTTTACATTGAAAATTCAATTTAAGTCAATACAACACAAGCGGTTTCTTACCTTTTTTCTTTTCAATTACAAATAAAAAATAACTAACGTATAACTGAGAAAGAAAATATAGTAAAAAAGCACAAACCCGATGCCTGAACCTGCAGTCAGTCAGTCACTCACTCTCTCTCTCTGTATGAACTCATGAGAGTGCATACTCCAACTTAACAGGACTACATGAGTAAGCGCTGCAGGATCAAACACTCAATTCTCATACATAGTTGTGCATAACTAGTATCTTCTAATGTACTTGTCTAAAGAATCTGCTACAGATTAAAAGCTTGATACAGCATTATTCAGGTAAAAGCTCCATTAGATTCAATTTTACAGGAATAAATACCGCTTACGAGGCTTCAATAACATTTGGTTTTAGAACACTGTTTCACATACATAACTATTGGACCAGATCCTCACCTTGTGTCAATGATCATCACCCAATCAAGTCAATGGAGCTATGATAATTTGACAACTGGAGATTGGGCCCACAGTGTTTGAAATACTGAATTCACATGAAATGATAGCACTTGTCATGAATATTGTGATGTAGAAGCAAATTTAAAATTTTGTTTTTAAATAGCACAAATGAATATAAATATCTTAGCTTCTCCATTCCCTTTTTTATTCAGTAAAACATTAAACAAACCACTTCTTGCGCTCCTTGTTATACTCATTTTGCTAAAATATGGAATCCAATATTGATTTTTTATAAAGATGTATTTTACTACACAGTCTTGAAAAAATGAATATTGGGAATAAATGGATAAGTAAAATGAAAATTATAGACTATGTATCCAAAGATGTCAGAGGTTGCAACGGCTATTTTTAGCATTATAGTTTAACCAGACCACAAAGCAGTTTTGGTACTATCGCATCTTTTAAAAGAACAGAACAAAGTAGCCACAAGTTTATAAAAAGTTAAAATTAGAGGCATACAGATAGCTTACGAGTTGTATGTAAAAACAAAAGTGCAATTTAAAATTAAGAGGTCTTAGTGTTTTCACTAAAGTAATTAAAACATTCAAAACCACCACCTTCTTGACATGCAGTTAACATTCCTAGCTCTTGAACTACCACCTGTTCTAGGGTTACAAAAGTGAAATATAAAATCCACAGAGTAAAAAACTGTCCAATCAACTTGCTCAAGAAGCCTCTTAATACCTACTCTCACCCCCTGTGAACACACTTTAACTCCCATTCTTAAAACTGAAAGTGGCTGTTGCTCCAATTTGAATGTACATGTTAATTTTCATCAAATGTTAGAGTGTGATATCAATTTAAATTGAAATAGTGCTAAAAATATTAAATCCCACAGTCAAGGTTTATTGATAATGGCAAATTATTTAAACTTTTGTAGGTATTCTTTTAATATTCAGGCAGTAATGTCAGAAATTGTGTGTTACATACCAAATGTTATGTCAACTCTGCACTTGAAGGTTGTTGAAACATTTTTTATACTTTGTATGGTTAACTGAGACAAACATTTAACTGTTTTTCTTTGAGAGAAAGGTATTCACAGGCTCTTCCTCTTTCGTAAAGAAAAGCAGTGCAACACATGCCTCAAACTAGAATGATGTTTACAATACAAATAATAAATACTAATAAAAGTTACAAATAAATGCCTGTAACATGTTGCACACTTCGCTAGTTTAGCTTTTAACCAGATGTTCAGAAAAGTCATTTACTAACATAGTTGGGGAAAAATTACACACACAAAACAAGAATAAGCAGAATTTTAATATTTTCAGTACAGTATTTGAATAATTACTGTACTGTTGATTCCTATAGCAGTACCATTGTGGTTCAGTTACATGGAGGATCACGAGTGTTACTGTCCCTTTGCGAGAGAGACAGGACAGAAACACACACTCCTCACTCACAGTGGCAAGTGCTGTACACTTTTTACTGCTAGACTTGGGTTTGTTACTAAGCATCAGTGAAACACAGAGAGCTCTGAAAATAGGATCCTGCTGCAGTTAGCGTGTGGTTTGTTGTTGTTTTTTTTAAAAAGATATAGTGGTTTCTAAGACAAAAAAAAAAAAAAAAAAAAACAACTTTACAACCATATTTCAAAATGCATTTCTAAACCTCTGAACACTCCCACCAGTTTAGACCAAGGCATTTGTAAAGAGATTCTGAAAAGGGAGGAGGGTGATGGCAAGGGCAGATTTTGCCAAACAGGTGTCAGTGTGAGTGAATGAAATGGACAGGATGGCAGCATTTTGTAAATTACAGGACTGTCTCCTAGCAACAGAAAATACATTCAGCCCCACCTGACTTCCAATGGCCCAGAAAAAAAAGAAGAGAAACAGAGGGGTAAGGAGTAACATTCACTACATTCATTTATTAGTATTTTTAATCACCCAGCTCCTCCAGTCTGGAAAAGCATATCACTTTTGGAGAGGAGAGGGGGATGCAGGGTCTGGGGGTTGCAACTAAAAAGGAGTATTAAGCTAAAATCTGCTTCCCACCTTTTGTATCCAGTTCCACATGGATGATGTTGCCCATGACAGATATGTTATGCAGGTGCTGGACGGCTTCCCTGGCACCCTTCACTGTGGCAAAGATCACTTTGGCAATGCCCAGGTGCTTCTTGTTCTTGGGGTTGTAGAGAATCTCTACCTCTTCCACTTCACCATATTTCTTGCACATGTCAGTCAGAAAGTTTTCACGGATATTGTCATTCAACTTGGCAAAGGTTACCTGCTTGGGAGGCACTGGCCCCACGTAAAACTCATCAATCTGGAGATTTATACAAACACAAATAATTAAAAAGGAGGAAGGAGAATAGGAGCAGAAAATTAAATTGTTTGGAACAGAGTTAGAGTCGTCTTAGTATTCTGGGGAAAGAAACGGTCTACAAATGTCACACCAGTCTGAGTCAAGAGAAACCCAGCCTGTACATATGGAAATTGTTACTTTTTCCATATTAAAAACATATCATAAGCAGCTATTTCAAGCATCAGAGTTATAATTCAAAACAAATGTATTGATTTATTTATGGAATAGGATTATTGTTAGACAGATTGCCAGATAAGAAGAATATCATTTTAACAGCTCATTAAGTTATTTTGAACTCAAACAATTGACAAATAACAAGAACCCAAACCTAGGGCAGGTACCTTGAATTTGGGAACAGAAAGCTCCAACTCCTTGGTTTTGGTCCATATTCGTCCTATCCTGGGATCTCTGACACAATCCACCGGTGCAATTCCTGAGTTCTGCAAGAGGAAGTGGGAATAGAACACACACAAAACATCAATAATACTGTTAGAAATTTCAGGGGAAGGAACACACAGCAAAGAAGCAGGGGAAGAAGCCTCCAGGGGAAAGAGAAGCACACATACACATGTGTCAAATTGCAATACTGCGGGGAAATAAGACACAGATTGGAAACATAGAAAAATAAAGCTCCAGATTTTAGCTCCTTTTTGGAATCCTGACAGTTGTGTCAGGTGGCAGTAACTTTCATGTCTCTCCTACCCCCCCTCCCATTTGTTACAACATGAATGATTATAGTGTTAAGAAATTCTTGCCCCCTTCCCCTAAACAAGGACTGCTCGCAAGGGGGGGGTGAGTTAGAAATGTGTGGAGGGGGTATGTAATGTATTTTAAAAACAAAAACACTTACAGGCATGCTAAAATTTTGCCCATCATAACGATAGAGTTTATGCTGCCCTTTTTTCAGAGCTGGGTCAATAATCAATTTGTAACTTCTCCAGTGGTGATTTCTTTTCTCGACAGAAGTGCTGGCTTGCGAGCTGTTCTCCATTCCGTTGATCCAACCTGGAAAAAAACCCACAAAGTTTTTAAAAATGTAATAAAGATCCCATTTTAACAACCACCCATTAAACACATAAAAGCTGGATACAAATATACAAACGGGAAGACTCTAAAATAGGGGAATTCTTAGAGAGCCCCTTCCTCCATGAGACAAGAGGAAGAAAGAAGGGGGCCAAATCTCACTTGAACTCTGTTTTTTGCCATGATCTTCTGGGTGCTTGGCTTTTTCCCCTGCCTTGATCTCCTTGAAAGACATTGTGTGAGGTGGCCGATCGTCTCCTTGCAGCGAAAGGCAAGCTCCTTTTCACATTTGGCTGGTCACATTGCTTTTGAAAGGCTCCTGCCTCCTTTTTTTGCGAGCCAACACATATTGTGTGTGTGCTTTCTGCTTGCTTCTCAGGCATCCCACAATACACCACTATGGAGCTCGGCTAATGGCTAACCGCCCTCAACCGAAGGCACATTCACAGCAGCTGCAGCGCGCCGCGAAGCCCCCAGCCTCGCCGCGCCGTGGCACCTCCCCACCCCAAATAAAGGGCCATGCATTTTCCCTAACCGACCTAGCCTCGGCTGGGGACTCGCCCCCGGGTTAATTACATGCAGGAGATTGCTTGGAATCTGCGGGCTGCGTTTACCTTAAGCGCAAACTGTTTCTAAACAAGATGGACCTAGGTGGGACAAGTTGGGGGGGGGAAGCGACTAATGGAGCCGTGGAGGGGCCTCCGGGGAGCAGCCCAGGGCAAGGGACGAAAAGCTACATTTCTGTCCTTTGCTACCGTGTTTCCCCGCAGCTCGATCGCGTCGCTGTATTACAATGTGTCCATTACCTAGGCGGGGAGGGAGAAAGTAGTAGTTTTGCTTATTAAAGGGCCTGGAGTTGCAACAGCCAATCAGGTTGGAGCTTCCATTTTGTTTGAGCGGTGAAAGGCAGCTGGGGATCGCTCTGCTCGCCTCTTTTCCTGGGTGAGGAGCGTCTCCCCTGGAGGTGGGCTTCATCTTGTTTAGCTCATCTTGTGCTTTTGGTTTGTAATTTGGCAGTGACTAGGTAATTGGCTGTTTAAAGGCACCAGGAACCCGCAGCCAATCAGCGCGCAGCTTCCATTTGGCTTGAGTTATTAGACGCTGATCTAAAAACATCCTTCATCAGACAGCTAAGGAGAGGCCACCAGATCAGGCAGCCATTTTTCTGCAATGGAATTAAATGGCCAACTGGGTTTTCCTTTGTTCCAAAAGGGGATACTTTATTTGAATCCACACCATCCATTTCAGGACTTCAGTGTTGTATTAATGTCTGACAACATTTTAAAGGACTCAATGAAGAAGGAAGATAAAAAACATTTGGATTTTTCATTATGATTTGGAATCCATCTTTGTCTTGTATAACTAGGTCATGGCACACCCTTATATCAGCAGTAACAATTTTGAATTAAACAAGTAAATACATATTTTTGTGGAGTTTTTAAGCTTTATAATAACTATTATGACTGAACAATAAATTTTTTAAAAAATAGCTCCTGTATTAAACACTTAATTCCTGGCCATTTTTATTAACTCATTTGGTGCTTATAAGGTAACGTTTTAAATATAGGCTTAGGAATAGTGACTTCTGGCAAAAATTACTATGATAAACTTCTTTTTCTTTTACATTGTAAGTACCCAATCCATTTTGTCCTTACTAAGGGTAGTTTTCATGTTACTGGAGTTGTCCTTATTTCTAAGCCTTTATTTGCATGTCTTATGTTTTGTCTGTTTAGCTAAAACAATTTATGCTTTTAAAATATTTTGCTTATAAAGCAAAATAGCGAGAGATGTATTGTTAACATTTACTGTATGTAAACATTTTACTTAGTGTGTTCACACTAACATGTACAGACTAAAAATATTTGGGGAAAACATTTTTTAGTTTGTGTAGTCTGTAGAAAGCCCCTGGCTGTTCTTTTAATGTACAGAGTAAATCTGTCACAGGAACCTAGAATTAAGTCTCGAGTAAAAGTCCTGGGGACATTATTTTCTATATCTCTTTTGATAGTACACCATTTTGCCATATAAATCTCTCTAGAGGTCTTAAGATAAATTTGCAAGTCAGATGTACCAGAGAAATGGGGATACAGGTTATATATTGTTTTTAAAAAGCTAAGCAACACAACTTCACCTTCAGAACTGCATTCATCAGTGGTGTGCAGGTAAGTAAACCCTTTTGCCCTTGCAGAGAAAGAGATAGCCCGGGCCTGTTCAGAACAAAAGTTGTTGCTCTGGACAGGGAGAGCCTAATTATCTTCTGTAAAACGGTTGCTAACTTGTTCTTGTGTCAGATACATATACAGACTATATTAATATGTTTAGAGGATGTTTTCTGTTTCTCTCCTTAAAGTGCTTGTTAGGCTGCTTTTTGTGGCGGGAGATTGCGAATCCATGCTGGCATTACATGGCTGTTAAATTTTCTCACCTCACCCCTCGCAAAATATACCTGTAAAGAGACTAAAGGTTTCAGTAAATTGCGCTGCAAAATCCTTCCCCACGAGAGGCAGCTAGTTTAGAAACGGTCTGAAAATAGATCCAAAATGAGGGAGGCTGCCTCCAAAGGAGGGACACTTTTGCAGCCAGGATTGTTACAGTCGGGAAGACGTGACGCAGTTGATGTTCACAGCAGTTCTGTGCTTTGATGCAGCTACTGAGCCCATGTCACTAACTCCCAGCTGCTTTTTATGTCAAAATCTGCTAACGCACCAAGCGTGTAATGCCTTTGCTGCCCGGTGCCCAGAGGAAAAACAGGGAGGCTGTCTGGCATTTCAGCATGCAGCTCCGGGTTGTACTCCATATTGTTTTGTGAGAGGGGGTGGGGTAGTGCTTCGTAATTGCTGCTTCTTTGCAATGCTGTATTCTTGTCAGGTTTGGGGGCAGCAGCACGTCTGTCTCCCCCAGTGTCTAGCGTTGTTTCTATTTCCGATCGCTTCAGGGAGGTGACTGACACCACCCCCCGCGAGGCTCGTGGAAAGTGAAGTAAGGGGCCTTTTTTTTTTTTTTTTTTTTTGGCTTGTTTGTTTTTAAGGCTCGGGAGGGGGTGGTTGCTACTTCGTGAAAGCACTTTGCAGCAGCAGAGCGAAGCGAGCAGGGGCAGAGTGTAATCGAAGATTCTGGCAGGGCTCCAGGTATTGCCTGCTGTTCTGCTAGGTACTCCCAGGGGGGCTGGGGGGTTGGGGGAGGAAAGAGGCGGGGAGGCCACGGGTTAGGCTGACAGCTCTCTTAAAGAAACAGGATACTAGCTTGGGGAAGACAAAAGGCAACGTTGAGGCAAAGCCCTCTCTATAAATAAAACGATTGTATGAAGATCTTCCAGGTCACTTTAGTTTTTCAAACCAATTACTGTAACACAGCACAGGTATTTGAAAATAGAGTGCAATACAAAAATAGCCAAATTGGTCCTTCATGCCCTTATCCCCAGAAAGTGGTGTTTTGTTTAAACAACTCAGATCACTACTCGCTGTCTGGAGTTCAGATTAATGTAATCTCCCACTTGGGGATCATGTAGGAATGCCTACTGAGGGAGACCTCTGCTGTGTTCTATAGCCCTGGTAGATAAACCACTGAGATCTGGAGGAAGTGTGATATGCACCCAATCTGTAAAACTAAGGAACTGATGCATAAGAACTGGGATAGTGATCCTTTTTCTTGACTGATTAATACACTGTTGTTTATTGGAATCTCCCATTGTAGACGACAGAGTTTTTCAGTGTGTCTACTTTTAACTGTAAACTGAAAAGGGAGCCACAGATGTGTCCACACAAGTGAAAATGCTTTAATTCCTTGAAGTGCCTGTTATCAAGTGCCCATGTTTCACAGCCATAGAGAACACTAATAAACATGACTTCACAATAAACAACTAATCTTGGTGTGACACTAAATGCCTCTCATTTAACAGGTAGTGACGAAGTTGACTGTAGGAAGAACTGGCTTTAGAAATGCATTGCATGATTTCACTGTTGATTGTGGCATTATTAGACTGAATGCTGATAAGCTAGCAAAATATTCTATTGGGTTAAGCAGCATGTCTTCAATTATAGTTTTGGGGGCAGAGAACATTTTTTCATGGTGCAGTCTTGCAAAGCATTTTGGTTTTCCTAAGACTGACTGATTTCCCTATCTACAGTATCTAGAAAAACAGGTGCCTAATATATTCAATGGTATGTGCTATGTATACACAGTCATAAGTGAGGAATGCCTTGACCAGCAGTTTAATCACTTCAGTGTGAACCCGAAGATGCTGGAGACTGAAGATGGTGCTATCTACAGTAGACTTCTGATGATCCGGAACCTATGGGATTTAGGTGGTGCCGGATTATCAGATATGCTGGATTATCAGGAGGTACTAAAGCAGGTTATACACACACTGTATACATTATATACTGTATATAAAGTGCTCTTAACCCTTTTTATTGTACATACTGTATACAGTATACTGTAATGTTTTAGTTTTTTGCTCAGTTCAGCTGCTGCCGCTGTTACCTTGTGACTCATTTTTTGCCGAAGTTCACTCACTAGGTTCTTGCCATTTTGATGCTGGACTAGCAGGAGTGCTGGACTATTGGATGCTGGACTATTGGAGTTTTACTGTATATAGAATTTCATGTAAATGCCTCCCTCATGGTCTTTAACAGAATCTAGTATCAGAGCACCAAAGCGAATGGTAAATAATGCAGGTGCAAGCACACTGCCCTAGTTAACACAGGTTGTGACAAAGAAAGGCTCTGAAGAAACACCGTTTTCCAACATGCCTGTCAGCCAGCCAGGCTGTTGTAGAAGGAGTGCATACTGATGAGGAATTTGTGCAAGGTCCACCAGATACCCTTATGACTAAAAGTGTTTGAAAGCCTTTATCTATAAATATTACATAGAGATGTTTGTATATAGTGCTGCTCTGTTCTTCCGCTCTACTCTACAGTGATTATACTGCCATGGGAGTACTGTGTCTAGCTCAGGGCACCACATTTCAGGAAGAATTGGAGAAGAGCCGGAGAAGAGCAAGAAAAATAATTAAAGGTCTTACATTTAAAAAAAAAAAAAAAAAAAGTGGTATGAGGGAAGATGGGAATAACTGATTGTGTTTAATCTGGAAAATAAGACTAAGAGGGGCCTTAGCAGCTTTCACATACCTAAAAGGTTGTTACAAAGAAGAGGGAGAAAAATTATTCTCTATAACATCTGAGAATAGGACAAGAAGCAATGGGCTTAAATGGAAGCAAGGGAGCATTAGGTTGGACATTAGGAAAAAACTTCCTGGCAGGGCAGTTAAGCACTGGAATAAATTGCCTAGGGGCGGTGTAGAATCTTCATCATCAAAAATTTTTGAGTGGATTAGGTAAACACGGGGAGCACAAAGTGGCGTAGAAGGCCCGGGCCCTTCCACGCATCTCCTCCGGATCCATGAGGGGGGTGCTGTCCTCTGCCAAAAGGCAGGTGTCATGCTTTTTGGCCCCCCTCCTTTTCTCCAGCGCATAGAAGAAGCAGGAGCCACGATACATCTCCCAGGGGACACGGCTCTGGGGTTGAACAAAAGCACGCTGGGCCCGGATCGTGTGGGACACGTTAGTTTGAACCAAGGGGTTTGATTCGAGCTAACTAACATGTCCCGGAGCGCACTTCCTGGTTCGAATTGGCTGTTGAGCGGAATAACGTGCGGGCGAGATCATGCTAATGAAGCGCAGGATATTTAAATCCCTGCTTCATTAGCAATTTCGGTTGGCTATGTTTGCATCCCTAGCTCGAACTAGGGAGCAAGTGTAGACGTACCCTTCGAGTGATGGTAATAACCAGGCCCCCACTAGGGAGGGAAGGTGACCGCCGTGCCTCAAAGGTGGAGGAGGGGGACGCCCGCGAGCCTGGGACCTGACAGCTTGGCACTGGCTGTTGCCCTTGACTGCTCGGCAGCTTCAGGCATGGCAGCTGAGCTGGCCTGGCCGACGGGCAGCACTAGGGGCTCCCTGAGGATGAGGACACAGGCGGCTGCATGGGGGAGCGGGGAGGAGGGGGAAGTACAACTGAGTCGGTGCCCAGCCCGAGGCCTGTTGGAAAGGGGTCATCCTCCCCTTGAGCAACTGCGGTCAGACTCTTGATCTTTTCAAAGATGGAGCAGAAATCCATCCCCATGGCTCCAGAGTCCTCCCCCCCCCCCGGCTGCCGAGGCAACAATTGCCGGGGCAGCAAGAGCAGGGGGCACGGATGGTAAAGGGGTTGGGGGAGCTCCACTCGAGGCCTCCTCGGCGATAGGCTCCGCAGGGGGGGACAGCACCGTCCCCCCTCACTGCCATGGCTTCCTCAGCCGGCGCCTCCCCCTGGCGCTCGTTGGGAGGGTTGTTGCCAGCAGTGGCCCCCCTCGGTATTTTGTGGAGGGGGGGAGATGGAGCTCGCAAACCGTGGGCTCTGCGCTTTCCCCGATGAGCGTCCAGCCCTCTGCGGTGGAGGGCTGGTCAGCAGGGGCAAGGCCAGAGCATGCAGAGGGGGTCCGGGGAGGTCTGGGAGGCAAGGGAGGAACAGTTGGGGGAAACCACCCCTTGGGGAGAGCCCTCACCCGGCAGCGACTGCGCCACCCTTTTCTCCTTGGGCCCTGCCAATTTGGGTCATACGGAGGCAGGGCTAGTTTGGTGCCCAAGCAGAGCCGTTAGTGGTAGGAGGGGTAGCCCCAGAGGCTGGACTACCAGGGGGCCAGCGGTGTTAGGGCCGGTGCCCTCCTGAGGGCCAGGGCTTCCGGCCGCCTCAGCCGACTGGGCCAGAGGGCAGTCCCTCCAGACGTGCCCCATCGTCCGGCAGAGGAAGCACTGGGTCTCCTCCGTGGAGTAGTGGACCTGGTAGAGGGCTCCCTGGTAGGGCACCCGGAAGGATTCCTCCAGAGCCACCCCATCACATGCCGCCGGCGGCATCTGCAGCTATATCTGCCGGTGTAATGATAGAATGTGACAGAGGGCGGGGTCCTTGCAGCCCAGCGGGAGAGGACTGATGGTAGAAATTGGCCTCCCCAGGGTGGAGAGGGCAGGCAGCAGAGCGGCATTGGGAAGAAAGAGGGGGACGGAGGTGAGGACCGCCTGTACGCCCAGGGGCTTGAGGGGCATATGCACCCCCTCCAGGCCCCTCTCCACCGCCTCCTGGGCGGCGGCCTCCGAGGTAAGGAAGAAGACGACTTTCCTGTACATTTTGGAAGCTGCCACCATGGCCGAGGCCCACCACCACCCTCGCCAACGCCTGCACATACGTTTCCATGTGGGGCAAGGCGGGGATCAGGAGGCAATGGATGCCGTGCTTTCTCGTCAGGGTAGGGAAGGGGCCCTGGCCACCAGGGATGGAGCTGGAGGCGGCAGTTGGGGCCAATGATGTGGCGGCACGTGGGGGGTGGCAGTGGCCACCTGGGTGTACACTCTGGGGGCTGCAGGTGGATCGCCCACAGAGCTGGTGGGGGGGACTGGCAGGGGAAGGGGGGGTTGCGGCAGATGGTGGGGCCGCAGCAGGCAGGGTGGCCTTGACCGTGGGATGTTTGGCCTTCTGGGCCGGGCCTTTGCCCTTCTTTTTCCTCGGCCCTTCTTGCCGGCCAAGGTGGAGGTTCCTCCCGAATCGGGGAGGGTGTCGGCCATGGCAGCGCTGGAGCCTGGACTGGGGTTCAGGAGGTCAGCCACAGCGGTCTGAGGGTCTGGTGGCAATGGGAGGGACCACTTGGTTGGTGGGACTGGGGACAGGGGCAAGGGCTTCTTCCATCATGAGGGGGGAGGGGTCGGAGGAGGTGCAGAAAGTGATGAAGAGGAACAGGAGTAGACCACTCTTCCCCACCAGACAGTGGGCAGGGGAGGAGGGCGTCAATGGAGGGAAGGGGTGGAGGGAGAGTGGGATGGGTCGACCACTCCTCCCTATAAGAGCCGAGCTCGGGAGGAGGGTACTGAGTCGGGGGGGGGATGGGAGCAAGGGGAGCAGGGACAGCAATCCCTCCTTCCCGCCAACTGAAGGCTGGGGAGGAGGATGCAGAGTTCGGTAGGGGGGCGGGGACACTCGAGGGAAGAGAACAGCAATCACTTCTCCCTGCCTAGCTACAGGCAGAGGAGGAGGGTGCTGGGAGGTGAAGGGGGCGGGGGGTCACGATGGGGTGGTGGGAATGTGCAAAGCAACCACTCCCTCCTGTTGGGTTGTTTTTGTTGGGAGGGAGGGCGCTAGCAAGGGAAGGCACGGATGGGAAACTGAGGAAGAGGGAGGCTAGCAGCCACGCTTCCCTGCAAGGCTGGAGGCAGAGGAGGGTGCCAGCGGGATAGGGCAGGGGACTTGGTAGCAGATGCAGGGCAGGGGCCAGCTCCTCCGGCTGCACTGGGGTACGGGGGGAACTATGGGGCCATTAAGGAGGGTGCAGTGTATGGAGGGGGCTAACTAAAAGGGGAGGGAAGGAACACAAGCACTTGTGGAGGGGACCAGGGCACACAGGGTAGCGTCAGAGGGTTAGTGGGAGGCTGGGGGAAGGGAATAAATGCTGGGTAAGTAGAGGGCGGGGGAAGGCAAGCAGTGGCTGGGGAGCGGGGCACACACTACAGCAGACTAACCCGGGGTGGGGGCGGGGCAGGCAAGGGGACTGTGGAGCTCTGGCTGGGCAGGCAACAAACAAACTCTCTGGGGCTGGGTGGGGCAGGTGAGCAAACTCCAGGAGGGGAGGGAGAAAACAAACTCGACTAGCAGGGCGAGGCAGGCAGCAGGGAAGGAGGCAAACTGCTGTGGTGGGGGGCAAGGCGGGGTGAGTAGCGGTGAGGGAGGCCCCCCAGCCAAATGCAGATGAGGAAGGGGGCCCAAGTCCAAGGGGTTGGGGGGAGCACGCCCACGAGCGCTTGTGTGGGCTCAGTCCTCGCCCGCTGCTGCAGGGAAACCGTGCCAGCTGGGATTGCGGGCAGGGCAGCTAGCCCTGCCAAGGGGGTGAAGAGAATGTCCAGGTGGTAAAGGGGGGTGGAGGGGGCAGTTGGGGTGGTGTAAGCAGAAGGGGGGCAGCTGGATGGGGGAAGGGCTCCATGCCTCTCCCCCGGCCCCCCTTTCAGCAACTTGACTCACCACCACCCCAGGAGCAGGTGAAAAGAGTTCAGTCCCAACAAACAAAACCCCTCCACAGTCCAAGTGGTGGTCTTCTCTTCTCCCTTGACGGGACGCAGATAGTGCAGCAGCGGGCAGGCAGCAGCCAACCAGGGAAGGCCTCTGGGTGGTGGGTGGTGGGTGCTGGTGGTGGTGGGTCCTCTTCACCTCTCCCTCTGGGTGGGGGGGTGGGGACAGGCTGGCAAGGCCCCCGACAGCAGCAAGCTGTGGGTGGTGGCAGCAGTCCAGAGATGGAAAGGCCCAGCAACAGGGAGAGAGGCAGGCAGGCAGGCAGCCGCAGGAGAGAGTTGACCAAGGAGGGCTCCCAGCAGCAGCAGCAGCATCCAGGCAGGCAGGGCAGGGGAGGGGCAGGAAGGGGAGGGGAGAGAGGGAGGGAAGAGTGCTCCAGAGCACGGGAGAGAGGAGCAGCAGCCGCACCCTGCTCCTCCTTCTCTACAGTGGTAGGCGTGGCCACCCACTGAGCCCGAAGGGGAGGCGCCTCTCCTGCCCCTGGGTGAGCCCCACCGGGCTACAGGGGGATATGAAATAAAATCATGGCAGGTATGGAGAAAGTGAATAAGGAAAAGTTATTTACTTGTTCTTATGTTATGGGACCTAGGGGTCACCAAATGCAATTAATACGTTGTATGTTTAAAACAAACAAAAGGAAGTTTTTTTTCATGCAGCACTCAGTGAACCTGCGGAACTCCTTGCCAGAGGACGTTGTAAAGACCAGGACTTTAACAGGGTTCAAAAAAGAACCAGATAAATTAATGGAGGTTAGGTCCATCAATGGCTATTGGCCAGTATGGGTAAGGAATGGTGTCCCTAGCCTCTGTTTGTCATAGGCTGAGGAAATGGATGAGAGGGGAGGGATCACTTGATAATTCCCTGCTGTGTTCACTCCCTCTGGGGCATCTGGCATTGGCCAGTGTTGGCAGACAGGGCACTGGGCTAGATGGTCCTTTGGTCTGACCCAGTATGGCCATTGTTATGTAATGTGGCTTCTGTTGCTAGAAATATGTCCAGCTATATAGAAACCAGGATGGGTCCTGTGATTTTTTTTTTAACAGCTCCCTAGCTCTTTTTACCCTATTGACTTTCAAAGTAGGTTTCACTGCTTGTTGCTAATCTTCCTCTGTCCTCTTCTGGCCACAGACAGGGTGCCTCCCAACAGGGAGATGGGAGGGAGGAGCAACTTAAGGCAGAGTGCAGAGCCTGTGCCAATCAGGTTGCTGCAGAGGTGGATTTACAATAAAACGTACCGTGCTGTGGCATGCCTCTCCCCTCAATGACATGGGACATCCAGGGCTGGACAGTTGAGCACCAGGTCTGGCACACTGGCCCTGCGGGGGAGGGGGGGGTTGCTCTGCAGAGAGGGCTGTGGGGGGGCAGGAGAGCAGGGAGGTTCACCTGCAGGCTGCAGCCTCAGGAGAGCCAGCAGGAGGCGGTGAGCAGCGCGCGAACATGGGCTGGCAGGCTTCAGAGGAGCATGGGGCAGCCGCACAGCAGGCCGGAGAAAAGCGGCGCTTTGAAGCAGAAACGTTCCACTACTCTCTGGCCACTGTTGGTGCTGCTGACCGCCACCTGGTGAGCAGGGGCTGTCTGGAGGGCGGCTGGCTGCAGCTGCCTGCACAGGCGCGAGGGGGAGGCGGGGCGCGTGACCGCAACCTGCACAGGTGGCAGGAAAAAGCTACGCTTGGAAGCAGGAAAATGCTGCTTCTCTCCAGCAGCTGGCTGTGTGGCTGCGCTGCCCCCTCCCCCTGAGCCCTCCAGCCCCTGTAATGTTGCGCTGCTGTTGGCTGCCACCTGGGAAGGGGCGGCTGCCCGCGGCCGGGGGATGGAGAGCCCTGGGGGAGGTGCTCAGGTGACCGATGGAACTGTGCCCCCTCACCTTCAGGTGGATCACATGTGGGTCTCAGCCCACTTCTCCGAGCCAGCCAACGCAGGGCCACTGGGATGCCTGAAGCTGTCCTCTGCGGCCATGGAGAGCTTCATATCTCCTCTGTCAGTCTTCTTCTCCAGCCCCACCATGGCGGCTCTGCTCCTGCACTGGGCCCCCAGCTCCACCCCTTCCACCCGAGGCCCCGCCCTTCTGGAGGCCCAGACCTGCTCCCACACACACACCTTGCCCAGGGGCCTGGCTATTCTATTAGCCCTGCCTGAACCCTTAGTTCCTGCGCCTGTGGCCCACATCCAGATCTGGACCTGCGCCTAGGAGAGACGGGCTGGCTTTCAGCACCCCACTATTACAAACATTCCAATGCCACTGGTGTTAACCTAATTGGGGAATGGGTGGTCCAGACCACGGCCCACCCGTAGCTACAGCCCTGCTCTTTCAGACATTTTTAATCTGTCTAAAAATCAAGGTTAGTTTTTTTAGCAATAATGAAGTGATACTATGAGACTCGCAGTCAAAAAACGCAAACAAAAAGAAGACGAAGCCAAAAGGTGAAGCTAAGGAAAAAGACAGTTTGTCATCTTATTTTAAAAATTTTGAAGTATTGATCAAGTGGACTCTGAAGTGGTAATGGAACTCCAAATTATTGGTAATTTTGTCAAAGTAAGGGAAGAAACCTATCCTGAAGACATTGCATTATGGCCAAAATCTATTTCATTGGATATGGTAGAATGTTTCTTAGTAAATAAACCAAAACCATGGGTAATATAGAAAATTTGAGAAAAGAGTATGAAGTTGGAGGACAAAAGCAACTTAGAGGTCTTCATGAGTCCCATTTTCTGAGGATGAAGAAAAATGGGACCATGGAAATGAGAAATTGGCTGATTTTTTTTTCAGAAACCACCAAGGCAGTCTACTGTTATGATTGCAAATTATTCCCTGACCGTAGTAAAGGAAAACAAATGTTTGTCGATGGGCACTCTAATTGGAGAAATGTTGCAAGAGATATTGCTGATTGTGCAACTTCCAAAGCTCATGTTAATGCCATGTGTAAGTTTGTTCAAAGATGTAAATTATCCAGAAGAATTGATTCTGTGTTATCGGCTCAGTTTGAGGAGGAGTGTTCTTATTGGAGGAAAGTGCTGAGATGTGTTGTTGCCACAGTGAAACTGCTGTTGTCTTTGGGACTGCTTCTAAGAGGACATGATGAGTCGTCAGTATCAAATAAAAAAGGTCATTTTTAACATTGAATATCTTAGTGAATTTGACAATTTTCTCAATGAACATTTGAAAAATTATCAGTATTGTGGCTCAGGGAAGACCAACTTTTTAACGCACCAAACCGACAATGAATTGATTACCATAATGGCAGAGCAGCTCAGAAACCAAATCACTGATGAAGTAAAGGATGCCAAGTACTATACCATAATAGTTGATTCAACATCAGCTGTGAGTCATGTAGACCAATTAACATGAATTTTAAGATATGTGACCAGCAATGGTGAAGTTGTAGAGCGATTTCTTTGTTTTGTCCCACTAAAAACCTACACTTCTGAATGTCTAGAGAACGCTTTTGGAAGTCCTTGCAATTTTAGGTTTGGACATCAAAAATTGTGATAGGCTGAGCTTTGCTAACGCTGCAAATATGGCGGGAAAATATTCAGGTGTACAGGCAAGACTGAACAAGGCAAATCTCTCTGGTTTATTCATACCATGTTCCAAGCATTCTTTACATTTAATCTGCAATGCTGCAGCCGCATCTTGTGAGGGAGCTATAATTCTTTTTTACTTCGTTCAAAACACGTATGGGTCTTTTTTTTGGTTTCCACACATCGGTGGAGTATGCTACAGTAATGTTTGGAGCAGGCAAATGGAAAACATTTTACAGTGAAAAGAATTTGTGACACCAGAGAACCTTGTTAGACATAGCCACATCAGATTCTGAAAAAAAAACACATGCAAAAACTGAAGCAAAACCCTTAGCAGAAAAGTTTGAAAAGTATGCTATTGCTGTTTTCACTATTTTGTGAAACCGTTTACTTCAACAAATTAATGCCATCAGCAAATCACTTCAAAAGGTTGATACAACTTTGTTGAATGCTGCACAATTGTTAGCCTCGGTTACAAGTTTTGTCATGGAAGTTTGAAATGACTATAGTTCCATGGAAGCAGAGGCACTAACATTAACAGGGGGAATATAGGTTCCTCTGATACAGCTGATGAGAAGCATAAAAAAACCCAAGGGAGGTATTTTTCGATTAAACTAGAGACAATGAAATCCATTTAAAAGGGGAAAAGCAAGATAATCGAAATAGTCAATGTTATTTGTGACACAATAGTGCAGTTGCAGAGTAGAGGTGAATCTCTAAAGAAAACTGTTCATTTGTTTTGCATGTTTTTTGACAGAAGTAGGGATGAAGATGCTAAAGGCCACTACAGTAAGAAATTAAATTCTACCGAGAGGACATAGACACACACATTTTTTAAGATGAAGTGAAAAATTTCTTTCATTTTATCGAAAATGATGAGGTCTGTGCTTCGAGATCGCCAGTTGATTTGTATAGACCTGTACATGACGGTTTGCAGGCAACCTTTCCAAATGTAGAAACCATTCTGACAATATTTTTAACAACGCCTATCACAAATGGTTCTGGTGAACATTCTTTTTCTGTATTGAAAGGAATTAAAAATGATTGTGAAATATGATGTCAGGAACATTTGACAAGTTCAGCAATATTGACAATTGAATGTGCCTCTTCACAAAATATTACTTACGATGACTTAATTGACAGTTTTGTAAAGCAAAAGTGTAGCTTTCTTTCTATCTGAATAAATGTTTTTTTCAAATTGAAGAAGTTTCTTCCAAGGAAGCTAACGTTTATTTTTTTTCATTCATGCGTCATCGATACATTTTATATTCACACATTTTTCACGTTAGCTTAATGCAAATACAAGCTTTCATCTAGACCAGAAGTCTCAAACTGTGCTCTGAGAACTTAATTCAGGTGGAGTTCCACAATATTCTTGCCAGCAAGTTAAGCAAGTATGGATTTGGATAAATGGACTGTAAGGTGGCTGGAAAGCTGGCGAGATTGTTGAGCTCAACAGGTAGTGATCAACAGCTTAATGTCTGGCTGGCGGTTGGTTTCAAGCGGAGTGCCCCAAAGATCGGTTCTAGGGTCGGTTTTGTTAAACATCTTTATTAATAACCTGGATGAGGGGATGGATTGCACCCTCAGCAAGTTTGTGATGACGCTAAGCTAGGGGGAGAAGTAGATACGTTGGAGGGTATGGATAGGGTCCAGAATGACCTAGACAAATTGGAGGATTGGGCCAAAAGAAATCTGCTGAGGTTCAACAAGGACGAGTGCAGAGTCCTGCACTTGGGACGGAAGAATCCCAAGCATTGTTACAGGCTGGGGATTGACTGACTAAGTAGCAGTTCAGCAGAAAAGGACCTGGGGATTACAGTGGATGAGAAGCTGGATATGAGTCAACAGTGTGCCCTTGTAGCCAAGAAGGCTAATGACATATTAGGGTGTTTTAGGAGCAGCATTTCTAGCAGATCTAGAGAAGTGATTATTCCCCTTTATTCAGCACTGGTGAAGCCACATCTGGAGTATTGCATCCAGTTCTGGGCCCCCCACTATAGAAAGGATGTGGACGCACTGGAGAGGGTCCAGCGGAGGGCAACCAAAATGATTATGGGACTGGAGCACATGACCTATGAGGAGAGGCTGAGGGATTTGGGTTTGTTTAGTCTGCAGAAGAGAAGAGTTGGGGGAAGATTTGATAGCAGCCTTCAACTTCCTGAAGGTTCCAAAGAGGTTGAAGAGAGGCTGTTCACAGTAGTGATGGATGGCAGAACAAGGAGCAATGGTCTCAAGTTACAGTGGAGGAGCTCTAGGCTGGATATTAGGAAAAACTATTTCACTAGGAGGGTGGTGAAGCACTGGGATGGGTTCCCTAGGGAGGTGGTGGAATCTCCATCCCTAGAGGTTTTTAAGTCCTGGCTTGACAAAGCCCTGGCTGGGATGATTTAGTTGGGGTTGGTCCTACTTTGGGCAGGGGGCTGGTCTTGATCTCCTGAGGTCTCTTCCAGCCTTAGGATTCTATGATTGAGGAAAGGTTATTATGTTTTTTTTAATAAAGCACTCGTGTCCAAAGCATTTTACAATAGTTAGCTCATGGTACAAACAATATTTGGAAAGATCATGAAGTGCTCCACCAAGACCCTCAGCAATTTTCAAGTGGTCTGTGGAAAAAAGTCCGACTACAAAAACAATCAAGGTACCTCACTTTATTTTCATTTACTTCTTTTTTCCTTCATCCTCTTCCTATATTATACGTAATAAGAATGAAAATGGGAGGGGCAGGAAGAGGGAATGTTCTTTTTCTTGGCTGGGTCCCCAGGGGGCCACCAAAAATGAAGCTGAGCACAGGGCTCCAGTAACTCTAAATCTGCCACTGGGTTGCTGGCTTCCCCGTTTTGTCCTCTGAGTGCAGGGACCTGTCTATTGTTGATTCTGCTGCTATTGTATTACTTAAAGTTTCTGCACCACTCTGTGTACGTGCAGGGCAATCCTTGCCTTTCCAAAATGAGTTTGAGAAGCCTCCCTCACTTCTCGACTATTGTCAGCCACAAATGTTATTAAATGGAGGGTCATTACTCCCTTGACTTATTTATTTTAAAATATTTTTACCCTGCCTTTCTATTTAAAATATTTGAGGCAGTTTACAAAAGTTCTAACACATACACACACACATAAAATGTGTTTGTAAAATACAAGACCCCGGTGGGTGGGGCATAAAACCTGGTAAGACATCTTGAGTGGAGGGACATGCACGCACACACACACACACACACACACGTGCACACACACAGACACAAATAAAAGCATGGGTGAAAAGCATGGCTATAGCCTGGCACTGAAACAGTGCCAGCGTTGGTGCTAGGTGAATGTCGCCAGGGAGAGAATTTCATAGCCAGGGAGCAAAGGCTGAGAAGGCCCTGCTCTGCGTGTATAGGATCAAGGCAAGAGGCCAGCTCACTACTCTCTATTTCCATTTTTTTTTTTTAAATCTAGGTGGAGGCTGAAACTAGTGTAGGAGGCTCATTCACCACCAGAATTAACAAATGCCTGGTTTTGGTGCAATTAAATACATTTTGGGTCGTTTTGATGCGCCAAATGTCAAATAGATTTTCCTACATCTAGCTAAGTATGAGGGTATTCTGGTTGTTTCAGGTTATTTTGCTCTGTAGAGAGTTCATTCCACTCCATTCTAGGGATGTTAAATTAAGTTTAATCAACTAAGGGTATGTCTACACTACAGCGCTATTTTGAATTAACTTATTTCGAATTAGTTAATTCGAAATAAGCTAAATCGAAATAACGCATCTAGACACAAAATCTAATTCGAAACAGCATTTTGCTATTTCGAAATAGCGCATCCACACTGATTGGACGCTGGATCGCATTTAAGGGCAGCTGAAACCGGTTCCAGCAGGGCATCAGGTCAGTAGTTGCTTTGTGTGGCTGCTGTCTGAGGCTATCTGAGGCTCGTGCTTAAAGGGACCCCCCTGGACAGCCGGTTCTCAGCTTTCCCGCTTGCTTGCCTACCTCGCCGAGGGACAGCAAAGCGTTTTCCTCTCTGTGTGCTTTGGTCGCTCTCATTTGGGACACTACAGCACTCGGCACCATGAAGCCAGAGCCACCCCTGGGCACTCTGGTGCTCATGTTGAACGTCTTGCTGCAAGCCTGGCAGCAATTGCTGGAGGCTGCCTGGCACCTTCTGCTGCAGGCCAGCCCCCTGGCCCTCCCCCTGCCCCCCCGGGGACCCTGGAGGAGCGGCGCCCGGACGCCAGCGTGTCCCACCGCATCTGGCGTCTGGACACCAGCAGCGACTGGTGGGACCACATCGTCCTGGAGCGCTGAGGAGACCAACAGTGGACCCAGAACTTCAGGATGAAGAAGGACACTTTCCTGGAGCTCTGCGAGTGGCTCGCCCCTGCTCTGTGGCGACGGGACAAGCGCATGAGGCCCGTCATTCCCCTCCACAAGCGGGTGGCCATCGCTCTCTGGAAGCTCTCCACGCTGGATAGCTACCGATCCATCGGCAACCAGTTAGGCATGGGGAGATCCACCATCGGAGTGGTGCTCATGCAGGTACGGCACTCACCGGCCACTGGGCCAGGAGGGGGCACTGCAAGGAGGACATGGGCTGCCCCAGGGAAAACGGGGGGGAGGTGGTGTAAGTGCCCTCCCCGGGAGGGTTCGGTCTGTCCCAGCTGCGCTACAGACCGCCCGCTGTGGCCAGGATTGCAGCGGGGGTTGCTCCTGGGAGTGGGGCGTGGGGCAGTGGCGGGGAACGAACACTCCCAGCCACCCGGGCACCCTAGTGACCCTCCGTTTTGTGTTTCTCTCTGCAGGTGGTGAAGGACATCAACAGGGTGCTGCTCCGCAGAGTCGCCGCCTCACTGACCTGGACGCGTCATCCAGGGTTCGGCGCCCTGGGCTTCCCCAACTGCAGGGGGGCAATCGACGGGACGCACATCCCCATCCGTGCCCCGACCACCAGGCCTCCTCTACATCAACAGGAAGGGGTACTTCTCCGTGATCCTGCAGGCCGTGTCTGACCACCGGGGCCAGTTCACGGACATCAATGTGGGCTGGTCCGGCAACGCACATGACGCACGGGTGTACCGCAACTCCTCCGTGTGCCAGAGGCTGCACACTGGGACTTTCTTCCCCGACCGCCACATCAGAGTCGGGGACGTGGACATGCCAGTGTGCCTGCTGGGGGATGCGGCCTACCCCCTACAGCCCTGGCTGATGAAGCCCTACACGGGACACCTGAACCCCTCCCGGCAGGCCTTCAATGCCAGGCTCAGCAGAGCCCGCATTGTGGTCGAGGGGGCTTTCGGCCGACTGAAAGCATGATTTAGATGCCTCCTCACCCGCCTCGACCTCTCCCAGCACAATATTCTGCACGTGGTGGCAGCGTGCTGTGTGCGCCACAATTTATGTGAGAGGAAGGGGGAGGCTCTCCTGCCAGCCTGGATGGCAGAGGCTGACCGCCTGGCTGGCCAGTACGCACAGCCCCGCACAGCTGCCAGCCGGGAGGCCCTTCGGGGGGCTGGCCGCATCCGGGAAGCCCTGCGGGAGAGCTTCCAGGCGGACGAGGACTGAAGTCCCCCTGGCGTGCCCCACTGGGGCCTTGTGCTACATTCCACCCCCACCTCCTTCCCCTTTCCCCTCCCTAACCCCCCTTCCTGATATACAATACAAACATCTGTGTTGCCACGAAAAACTCTCTTTATTTAACATAACTGGGGTGGGGAACCTGGGAGGAGGGAGCTGGAAGGGGGAGGCAAGGGAAGGAAGGGGGAGGGGAAGCTCAGGGTTGGGGGTCTTGCCGGCCCTCCCGTCTCGCAGCACTGCGGGTGCTGGGGCCTCGGCGTTCCCAGGGGGGAGTGGGTATGGAGGGTGGGGCAGGAGGGACGGGGGGGTGGAAGAAGCAGGAGGGGGAGCAGGGGTGGGAGGAGGAGCGATAGCTGGGGCGGCCGCAGGGGCTGGAGCAGCAGGAGGCAGCAATCAGTCCGCCAGGGCCTACAGGTGCTCGCGGAGGGCACGGCCCTGCTCCCGCAGCTCCTGCAAGCTCTCCCGCCACAGCTGCAGGTCCTCTTGCACCCAGTGCTCCTGGCTGTGGACCTGCCGTCCCTGTAAGCGCAGCTGCTGCCTCTGGAACTCCTCCTGGTTGCGGGTGCACCTGCTGGCCTGGGTGCTGGTGGATGGTCCAGGCGGGGTGCTGCGTCCTGCACTCACAGGTGCTGCGGCTGTGGTGGAACAAGAAAAGTGGTCAGTTCTCCCTGGGGACACAGTGGGTGAAACCCAGCCCCCCTCTGCAAGGCGAGGACGGCAGGTCTCCGCACCATCACGTCCTGCTATCCCCGGGAGTGTGAGCTGGCCCAGGACTGCACCCCAGCCCCTGTGCTGCCTATAGTGTGGTGTGGGGGGGAGGAGGGGAGATGTGCCCTGCCTCTGTGTAGAGGGGGCGTCTGGAGGGAGGGCAGTGTGCAGTGTCTCTCCGGGGTCAGGAGCCTGTCATGTGCCTTCACGCAGACGCTGTAGGGGAACAGGCCAGGGCCCCTGCATGGCACCCAGCTGGGGCCACATGTCCCGGCTGGCACAGCAGATGCACAGGTTGCCGCCTGCTCCGTGGTCGGCAAGGCCCACGCGCATGGTCCCTGGGCTCCCACCCCGCATAAGGGGACCATGATGGCACTCACATGTGGAGGCCTCCCCGGCCTCGGATGAGGCTGCTGATGGGCTCTCCGGTTCGGCTCGGGGGTCCTGGGTGCAGGGCACGCTCCCTGCAGGGTCGTGGCTGCCGTCGTCCTCCTCTTCCTCCTCTTCCCCTGTGTCAGGGGCAGGGCCCTCTGCCCCGGGGTCGATGACGACCAGCGGGGCACGGACCATCTGACCCCGCAGGATGCGGTCCAGGGCCTCATAGTGCGGGCAGGCCTCCGGGTCAGCCCCCAGTTGGGAGGCCCTGGCATAGGCCTGCTGCAGCTCCTTGATTTTACTCTGCACCTGCTCCTGGCTGCGCATGTGGCCTCTGGTGGCCAAGCTGGCAGCCATGCGGCTGTAGACGGCAGGAATGCCTAGTGCGGCGATCGTGGGCATTGGAGGTCTCCCCCCAAGCCTCAATGAGGTCCACGATCTCTGCACTAGACCAGGAAGGTGCCCGCCTTTTGCGGCCCCTGGCAGGCTCCTGGGAGCCGCCAGCCTGGTCCTGGGGAGCGGTGGAGGGCTGGGTGGCAGCGGGTTGCTGGCTCATCCTGTGCCAGGTGCACGGTCTGCTGGCTGTGTGCTGGCAGGCTTGCAACTGGCACAGGCACTGTGGCCAGAGTCTGCCCCTTTAAGGGCTCCGGGGCTGGGGAGCAGATGAGTTTTCCTGGTTGTGCCCAGAGTGGCCACCAGGGCTCCCTGGGAAGGGCTGGAGGCCCCCTAATTCGAAATAAGTGTCTACACAGCACTTATTTCGAATTAGCTATTTCGAATTTGGTGTTATTCCTCGTAGAATGAGGTTTACCAAATTTGAAATAAGGGCTCTGCTATTTCCAATTTATTTCGAAATAGCAGTTTGCCTGTGTAGACACTATTAACATTAATTCGAAATAACTGCTGTTATTTCGAATTAACTTTGTAGTGTAGACATACCCTAATTGACTAGTTGGTGGAATTTCCATCTACTAGTTGATAAGTTGGGGAGCCGCAGCGGGGTTAGCTCCCGGCCCGGGAGCTAACCCCACTGTGGTTCTGCCTTTAAATGTATTAAGAGCCAACAGGCTCTAATACAGGGGTGGGCAAAAGCCTCTCAGTGGGCCAGATCTGGCCAGCCTATGTCTTGGATTTGGCCCACGAGGCAGTTTCAGGCCCCGCCCCCAAGCTCGTTGCGAGCCCTTCAAATTGCTTCTATTTCAAGGGCTCAGAGCGTCTTTGCCACACCTTGCCTAGCAGCTGCTGGGAAGGCCCTTTCCTGTTCCCACGGCTGCTAGGCAACGCGTTACCTAGCAGCCCCGGGGAAAGGCACCAGCCCTTTCAATAGACACTGCTGAAAGGGCTTGCAGCTCCCTGTGCCTCTAGCGCGTTGCCGGACTGCGAGCCCTCTCAGCGGTGTCTATTTAAAGGGCTTGTGCCTTCCCCAGGCAAGTTGCCTAGCAGCCGCGAGGAACAGGAGAGCCCTTTAAATAGACACAGCTCAAAGGGATCCTGCGTCTCCGGCAGTGCGCTAGAGGCGCGGGGAGCTGCGAGCCCTCTCAGCTGTGTCTATTCAAAGGGCTCGTGTTCCCCGGCTGCTAGGCAACGGGTTGCCTGACAGGCACAGGGAAGGCGCCAGCCCTTTACATAAAAGCACTGAAAAGGGCTCGCAGCTCCCCCGGCCTCTAATGAGTTGTTAGGAAGCCAGAGACTCGAGCCCTTTCAACTGCTTCTATTGAAAGGGCTCGCCTGCTGGGTGGCTGTATTGCCTGGCAGTCACCCGCAGGCACAAGCCCTTTAAACGGAAGCAATTGAAAGGGCTCGCAGCTCTGCCCCACTGGCCTATTGCCTGGGAACCGTGTCCACTCCGCGGGTCGGATACTGCCCACCACTGATGGAACTAAAAGTTTAGTCTGTACAGGTTCTGAAGGGAGATGAAGGGTTCTTTGTGGGTGGTTTGTTGAATTGCAGTAAAGTCTGGAAAAGATGAAGTGTGTGTGGATGCTTGAGTTTTGTATGATGGTTTCTAATGTTGAGAGCTCCTCCTTGATTTGTTTCTGTTTGTTGTATAGAATGCTGATAAGGTGATGCCTGGGGTTTTTTGCAAGAGTGTAGCATAATCTCTGGCTGTAGTCCATGGGATATGTGGATTGTAGTGGGTTTTTCACCCTTAGGTATGATGTTCATCTGTTTGCACTTGGAAAGGAAGATGATGTCTGTTTGGATCTGTGCGAGTTTCTTTGTGTAGTTGATGGATTTCCACTCCATACGGCTGAATGCAGGGCCTTGCATGTTCAAAAGCTTCAGAGGGGTAGCCAACTCGGACCCCTCTGAAGCTTTTAAAAGTTTAGTGTTATTGTTATTACAAATGTTCTCAAAGTGTTAGTGTTATCATTACAAATTTTACAAATGTTGCCATCTGTGATAATCTTTGGATAATGTTGTATGCAGTTAATTTGTATTCACATTTAATTACTTTGTTGTGTAAAAAACATATTGACGTCTTTTTACAGCACATAGACCGCCCCTTCCGCCTGAAGCCCCGCCCCGCCCCGCCCCTTCTGGGTCGGCCCGCAGACACTTCTGAAATTTGTGAAGTGGCCCCCCCTTTAAAAAATGATTGCCCACCCCTGCTCTAATACATTTAAAAGGCTGAAGCGCAGGGGTGGGACCCAGCATGAGCCAGGACAGCTGAGTCCTGGCTTATGCCAGGTTTCTCCACCCCCGGTGCTTCAGCCATTTAAATGTATTAAGAGCCTGCTGGCTCTTAATATATTTAAAAGGCAGAGCCACAGTGTCCTGAGACTGAGCGCAAGCTGGGAATCAGCTGATTCCCAGCTCACACCTGGTCCCTGCTACTCCCCTGCCCCCTCTGGTGATGGTGCTGGGGGGAAACCAGCTTTTAAGTATATATATAGGCTGTGTCTACACTGGGCCACTTATTCCGGAAAATCAGCCGCTTTTCCGGAATAAGGTGCGAGCTGTCTACACTGGCCGCTTGCTTTTCCGGAAAAGCAATGACGATCTACTGTATGAAATCAGCCGCTCTTCCGAAAGCTATGCCGCTCCCGCTGGCAAAAGTCCTTTTTCCGGAAAAGCTTTTCCGGAAAAGGGCCAGTGTAGACAGCTTTTCCGGAAAAGCAGAAGAAACGGAAAAAGCGGTTTGGTCGCCACGAGACCCCGTAGGAGCCCTGGACTTCCTGGTAGGGAGGCTGCTGGGCGCACGTGGCAGGAGCGCTTCGCAGACCCTGCAGCCTGAGCTCTGCCACGTGCTGCTGTGCTGCCCAGCCACCCATCGGACCGCGCCATGGCAGCTCAGCTGGTGAGCCCCTGCACCCCCAGCACAGGAGGCCCCAGGGGCCGCAAGCGCCGGGCCCCATCCTGGACCCCCAGGAGCTGGAGACCCTCCTGGACTTGTGGCAGGAGGAGGAGGGTCTCCACGACCTGCACTCAGGCGCCGCAATGTGGAGATCTACACACGGCTGGCCGACAACCTGGCACAGCAGGGACACCCCACCGGAATGCCGAGCAGGTCCACTCCAAAGTCAAGGAGCTGCGGCTGGGGTGCGTCCGGGCCAGCGAGGGCAGGGGCAGGACCAGACGCCTGCCCCTACTACGACCGGCTGAACACCTTCCTGGGCCAGCCAGCCCCGCAAGCCCGGACGTCCTGTGGACACCTGCCAGCGCCCCATCAGACGACCCACCGAGCAGGGGAGGGAGAGGACAGCAGCAGCGCGTCGGCGCGGAGGAGGCCACCACCCAGCAGGCCCCCTCCAGCAGCTCCTCCGAGGCCGAGGCCGAGGCCGAGGAACCCACTGGTGAGTCTTTGCAGTTTGCACTCCCAAAGGGCGGGGGCGGAGGGCGGGGTGGGGAGCCAGGTGCCCAGAGGAGGAGGGGAGAGCATGTCACTCAGGCCACGTGAGCTGCACGCTGCGTCGCATGAGGCAGCAAGCAGCATGCAACCTCGTGCAGCCTGGCGACCGAGCGGCACGTGGCCGTGGCAGGCAGCTGCAGGGCACGCCTGGGACCGTGCTGCTCACACATGCGGCGGGACCAGGGGGAAGGGTGGATGCCGGCTGGAACCGGCCAGGGCCCCAGGGACTCAGCCCAGAGCCCCTCACCTCCGCCAAGGGTGCAGCACGGAGAACAGCACACTGTCCCATGCCTGGCTGTGAGGCACAGCCAGCTGCTCCTGGGAAAACCGCAGCGTCACAGTCCTCGCCTGCTCCCGGTGCCTTGGCTGGTTCCCGAGGAAGTCCCCACTGTGGCCGCACATGTCCCTGGGCTACCGGCCTTGTGGGAGGGATAGTGGGAGGGACAAGGGCCCCTGAGTTTTGCTGCAAGGATGGGACACCCCCCCACCCAGTCACGCTTCTGGTTCCGTCCAGGAGATATCCCACGCGAGGGGATCTGAGAGCCCAGACCGCCTCTGCCAGATGTGCTCCCAGGCACTGCGTGGGGATGCATCTCGCTCCTGTCAAACACCAGCGATTAGCCCAAAGCTTTTCACAGTCTCCACCGGCAGGGAGTTCCACAGGTGAACGCAGCACAAGCACCCTCCCGCCCTCCACGGGGCCAGGATACAGACCGGTGCTTACAATACTGGAGAGGGGACCCTACTCCAGCAGGGGCGGTCCTCCTTGCCAACATACAACACGGGGCAGGAGGAAACCGAGTGGGCCCAAGCCACACAACTGTGGGGTCACCTGGGCTCAGGGGTGGAGGGCATGAGATGTGGGGACAGTGGACGGCCTGTCCGACTGACCCATCCTTTCTTCTCTTCCCTGCAGCGGGACCCAGCACCAGACCCGACACTGCGGCAGCAGCGGCACCCCAGCTGGCCAACCCGGAGGCACAGGCGGCGGCAGAGAGACCAGCTTCTGCGCCGCCACGCGCGCCGTGGAGGCAATCCAGGCCTCCATCGCCGGCGGGTGCAGGGGACCTGCAGTGGCGGCAGGAGGGCTGGGCTGCCTTCCTAAACGAGTGCCGAGGATGCGCACAAACATGGACGTGCTCACGGCACATTTGGTCCATGCCATCCATTATGGCATGGCCGGACCCCATGCCCCGCCATTCCTCCCGGAGCACAGCCCATGCCCCTCCTATCCCAGCTCCTGCTCCTGCCCCTGCCCTGCTCCTGCCCCTGCCCCTGCCCCTGCCCCTGCCCCTGCCCTGCTCCTGCTCCTGCTCCTGCTCCTGCCCCTGCCCCTGCTCCTGCCCCTGCCCCTGCCCCTGCCCCTGCTCCTGCCCCTGCCCCTGCTCCTGCCCGTGGTCGTGCCCGTGGTCGTGCCCACCTCCCCGTGCAGCCTGCCCCTACACGGTCTGCCCAGCGTGTGCAGGCCCCCGCCGGAGGAGCAGTCGCGAGGCCATCCATCCCAGTAACTGCCCCCGTCCCCGTTGAAGGTCCCCCCCGTCCCAGTCCCAGTTGAAGGTCCCCTCCCCCCCTTGTAAATAAACAGTTTTCTATTTTTCTGTTCATTCCTGTGTTGGTTATCGTGTTACTCTAGTAACTGTAGGAAATGATGTGAGATGCCAATTAGCCACTTAAATTTAACAGGGTTACAAACTGCAGACAACAAAATCTGTACTCTATCACTGGGGCCCTTTAAGTGCTCATTGGTTTGTGGCGCATAAATAAATACTGAGACTTTTCAGTAAAATGTAAACCACAAACTATATTTACATAGCTCACAAACAAGCAAGAACGGTTAAAAGATGCACACTACAGATAATTAAACATAGTCTAGGCGCAGGGAGGACAATTGGGTAGTGTTGCTGGCCACCTCAATCCTTTGGTCCTTCCGGGCCTCAGGAGAGGAACAGCCAGGAGATCCTCGACGGAAGATGATGGCGAAGCTGGCCACCTCAATCCTTTGGTCCTTCCGGGCCTCAGGAGAGGAACAGCCAGGAGATCCTCGACGGAAGATGATGGCGGCTGGCCACCTCAATCCTTTGGTCCTTCCGGGCCTCAGGAGAGGAACAGCCAGGAGATCCTCGACGGAAGACGACTGGAATCAGGTGCGCTGACTTGAGCCTTCCGCGACCCCGACCCCCGAATCCTCGTGGCTGTTCTTCGGGACAGGCGATGGTGGCCTAAACCTAGCCTAAACTAAAAGAAAAACCCTGACTAAGCCCGCGCACCCGGCGAACAGTCACGATGACGGCCGATGTGCTTTGACCCGGCTTTACAATTGGGGGAGGTAAGGGGAGGGTGGGGAGGGGTAGGGGACGGGCGGGAGTAGTCTGGGGAGACCCAGGCGACCCTACTACGGGGCTTAGGGCAAACATGTCCACCAGGGCCTCTCTGATGCGCACCGCATCCTGGCGCGCCTGGCGGACGGCAGCTGTGTCGGGCTGTTCCAAGGTCTGTGCCTCGGCTGCCATCCATGCAGGGAGGAAGGCCTCCCGCTGCGCTCCACAATGTTGTGGAGCACGCAGCACGTGACCAGTACCTCCGTTGCATTCTGCTCACCCATGTCGAGACAGGTGAGCAAACAACGGAATCGGGCTTTTAAACGCCCAAAGGCGAGCTCCACTGGGTTTGGGCCCGGTTGAGGCGGCCGTTGAACCGGGCCCGGTTCTGGTCCGCTGCCCGTGTAGGGCCGCATTAGCCAGGGCATCAGGGGTAGGCGGCGTCGCGCGCGACGCAGATGGGCATAGGCACATCCCGACAGTCAAGTCTCGCGGAAGTAGGTGCCCGCCTTCAACCTGCGAAACAGTCCAGAGTTGCGGAGGATGCGGGCGTCGTGTGCCCGGCCGGACCAGCCCCCGTAAATGTCCAGGAAGCGGCCCGGTGGTCCACGAGGGCCTGCAGAACAATGGAGCAGTACCCCTTGCGGTTCATGAAATGGGCCGCTCGATGCTCCGGGGCCCGGATGGGGATGTGGGTGGCGTCCAGGGCTCCCCCGCAGTTGGGGAACCCGAGGGCAGCGAAGCCGCCATGGTATCATCCACGTCGCGCAGGCGGATGATTCGCGGGAGCAGGATGTTGTTGATGGCGTGGACGACCTGCAGAAGGGTGCAGAGAAACACAAGGGAACACATCACATACGGCAGGGGTGAGTGTGCGCTCCCTTGGGGCCCCCTTGATTCCCTCTGTCCTCACACACACCCACACACACACACACACCCCCCCGGGCCTGTGCAAGGGAGGACAGCCCAAACCCCTGGCCGACCCAGCCTGGAATCTTGGCTGTCCCTGGGCCTGGAGTGCAGCACCCTCCCCATCCCACTCCCCTGGGACTTACCTCCACGACGATCACTCCGACGGTTGATCGTCCCACCCGAACTGCTGTGCCACCGGCGGTAGCTGTCCGGTGTGGCCAGCTTCCAGAGCGCGATGGCGACCCTCTTCTTGATGGGGATGGGTGCCCGCGGCCGGGTGGTGGCTCTCTGCAGCGAGGTGAGCCAGGTGCACAGCTGCAGGAAGGTCCGCTTTCTCATCCGGAAATTCCTGATCCATTGGTGGTCGTCCCAGACCCGAGGACCAGCCGCTCCCACCAGTCGGTGCTGCTCTCAAACTCCAGGCGGGCCTCTCTACGGTGGGGTGCTGATGCCACACACGGTTGCCAGGGCCTCCTGGTGAGGAGTCCAATGCGATCTCTGCCTCCTGGTTCATGTACACCATGGCACCGGCCTGCAGCACGAGCAGCAGGCACTCGTACAGCTCCAACAGGGGCCCGAGCAGGCAAATGGCCACCCACGGCTCCATGGCAGACAGAGCAGGGCAGAAAAAACTAAACTCAGGGAAAAGCAGTTGGGGGCCAAAGGGTGGTGTCCCCAAAACTCAGAGGGCAACCACTGAACCTGCTAAGGGTGCCAGTCCCTGGCAGAGGTCCCAAGGCAGGGGAGCAGGAGGCCAACGGCTGTCCGGAGAGACCCCTTTAAGCACATGTCTGACTGGCGCTCCGGCCCCGCCCCCGGAAAGGTCTGGTGGCCTTTGCCCTCTTCAAAATGGCTCCGGCTTCTGCTTTTCCGGAAAAGCGCGCGCCAATGTAGACGCGCTTTTCCGGAAAAGCGCATCGTTATAACGGTAACTCCGGGACCAATGTAGACGCTCCTTTTCCGGAAATACTTATAATGGAAAACTGTTCCGTTTTAAGCATTTCCGGAAAATCATGCCAGTGTAGACGTAGCCATAGTGTCTGGGGAACCGGCTCTTGCTCATCCCGTTCCCCAGACACTAAAGGAGTGAGGGGTATGTGCTTGCATTCCGTGCATGCCTCTCACACCTGGCTTGTGAGCTCTCTGCATTTTTTGTTCCCAGATGTACATCTTTAAATTTGGCCATAATAAAACACTTGGCCATATTAAAAATACTGTTTGTTTAAGCCCAATTTACCAAGCAATCCAGATCACTCTTTGTCAGTGACCTGTCCTCTGCATTATTTACCCACTGTCACACTCTTTATCATCTGCATATTTTATCAGTAATGATTTTATATATTTCCAGGTCATTGAAAAATATTTTGCGAGGAACCCAGTCCCTGCAAGATTCCACTAGGAACATTCCCATTCATTGATGATTTCCTGTTTACAATTTACACTGAGACACCTATCAGACAGCTTTGAATCCATGTTGATTTTTATATTCTAGTTTCTTCATCAAAATGTTGTAAGGAGTCAAGTCAAATGCCTTACAAAAGTCTATTACATCAACACTATTACCTTTATCAACTAAATTTGTAATCTCATCAAAAGATTATATAATTTACCTGAGAACCCAAAGTAGTGAGACTGGGAATGTTGGCCCATGGAAGATGGTTTTCTTTTACTCTTTTGCACCATACAATTTTTAACCTCTGCCACAGTGTGACAGAAAAGATGTCTAATTTCTCAGCCAAAGTATGCCATCTCTAGATAGGGCAACCTTATCTCTATCCTGCCCTACGATATACTTACTGGGGATATACGTATGCTCTAGCATAGGGTTTTCTCAACCTATAGAATGGGACCAGAATTGGGTCAACAGAATGTTTCAAAGGGTTGTGTGGCAGCTTTTGTGGCTCCTGTCCCACGGAGCTGGCTGGGATTCCCTCCCCGCTCCAAGCACTATTTACTGGGGGTATGTCTACACTACAAAGTTAATTCGAACTAACAGCCGTTAGTTCGAATTAACTTTCATAGGGGCTACACATGCAAACCGCTAGTTCGAATTTAAATCGAACTAGCGGAGCGCTTAATTCGAACTAGGTAAACCTCATTCTACGAGGAGTAACGCCTAGTTCGAATTAAGTAGTTCGAATTAAGGGCTGTGTAGCCACTTCATTCGAACTAGCTGGAGGCTAGCCCTTCCCAGGTTGCCCTGGTGGCCACTGGGCCAAACCAGGAAAACTCTTCTGCCCCCCCTCCCAGCCCCGGAGCCCTTAAAGGGGCACAGCCACGGTGCCTGTGCCAGTTGCAAGCCTGCCAGCATCCAGCCAGCAGACCCTGCACCTGGCACGAGATGAGCCAGCCACCCGCTGCCACCCAGCCCTCCGCCTCTTCCCAGGACCAGGCTGGCAGCTCCCAGGAGCCTGCCTGGGGCCGCAAGAGGCAGGTGCCCGCCTGGTCTAGTGTGGAGATCATGGACCTCATTGAGGTTTGGGGGGAGGCCTCCAACGTCCACGATCTCCGCACTAGGCACAGGAACGTGGCCATCTACAGCCACATGGCTGCCAGCTTGGCCACCAGAGGCCACATGCACAGCCAGGAGCACCTGCGGCTACTGGAGCAGCAGCTCCGCACCCAGGAGCACTGGGTCCGTGAGGACCTGTGGCTGCAGCAGCGGAGCTTGCAGGCGCTGGAGGATCAGGGCGATGCCCTCCGAGGTCACCTCCAGACCCTGGTGGACAGGTTCCTGCCTCCTCCTGCTCCAGCCCCTGCGGCCACCCCAGCTCTCGCTCCTCCTCCCACCCCTGCTCCCCCTCCCGCTTCCTCCATACCCCCTGTCCCTCCTGCCCCAACCTCCACACCCACTCCTCCCCGCTGCACCCGCAGTGCTGCAAGACGGGAGAGCCAGCAGGACCCCGAACCCTGAGCTTTCCCTTCACTTCCTCCCCTTGCTTCCCCCTTCCAGCTCCCTCCTCCCAGGTTTCCCCCTCCCCTCTCCCACCCTCTCTCCTGCCCTCTCCCGCCCCCCCAGAGTTTCATTCCCCCTCCCCAGTTGTGTTAAATAAAGAGAGTTTTTATTTTTGAAAATACGTGTCTTTTATTTGACATCAGGAAGGGGGGGCTAGGGAAGGGTAAGTGGAAGGACGAGAGGGAGGAATGGGGCACAAGCCCCCAGTGGGGCAGACCAGGGAGACCCCCTAGATCCAGACCACAGGGCCCCCTAGATCCTGACATCCCCTCGATGGTCCTCCCGAATGGCAGCCTGCAGACAATGCAGCCAGGCTGCCGGCAACGTGTCCACGAGACGCAGCAGTCTCCCCGGGGGCAGGTCTGGTTCCATGTTGCAGAGTGCCGTGGTGCCCCTAGTGAGGGCAAGCAGAGCACTCCAAGACACAAATGCTTTGCTGTCCCTCAGCGAGGTAGACCAGCAAGCAGAGAAACCTGAGAACTGTCTGTCCGAGATGGGGGGTTGGGTCCCTTTAAGCACAACCCTCGGCTAGCCTGAGGCAGCAGCCCCACACTCTAAGTCCCAACCTGATGCCCTGCTGGCACTGGTTCTGGCCAGCCTTAACTTCGGTTCAGGGTCCACTCAGTGTGGACATGCTAGTTCGAATTAGCAAAATGCTAATTCGAATTAGTTTTTAGGTCTAGATGAACTAATTCAAATTAGCTTATTTCGAATTAACTAATTCAAATTATGATGTTTGTTGCAGATGAATTTTTGTACCTCAATATCTTGGCCATTCATCATAATTTTAGTAAGGCTAAGCATGAGCAACACATTCAATTCCTGTTGTACACCAGCTTGTTGCATTTCGTTTCACTCACAATTGAAATAAAATGGTCCCTTTTTGTATATACAGTTGGTAATTGCATAAAGTACTTTTGATTTATAAACAACTTTTAAAAGTTTCAATCAGACTTCAAATTCATCAATACTTTGAAGTGATTTAATCACTTCAAAATTTTAGTTTAATGCTTCTTTGCCTAAAACTTTCCTGTCTTTAAACAGAAATTACTTTAGTAGTTATGAATTTTGGCATTCATTAAGTTTGTGTTATTGACAGGAAATAAAAGCGCACACTAACTGGTAAACTATAAACATATATATCGATCAAAATATTTGTGCATTGAGACTTTGATCACTAAAATGGTTTAGGGACACTATTGTACTTGAGCTGGTTTTAATAGGCCTGTCAATTAACTGCAGTTAACTCAAATTATTTGTGATTTAAAAAATCAAGCACATTGTCACGGGGTGCACTCCCTCTCAGCACCCCAGGGTCATCATCAGGGGTGTGTGTCCTGCCCCTCCTTCCCAATGCCTACTGTCCCAAGTCCCCACTGTACTGGTTACGCGCCGTATCCCTGGGCAGGCGCCCCGGTCCCGTTTGGTTTGTTTCAGCCACGAACAGAGGAGAGGGGGACCTGGGCCCACCCTCGCTCCAGGTCCCAACCCAGGACCCTGAAGACAGGGACACACCTCCCTGTCTGGTTGGTGGGGTGTGCCACAACTCACCAACCCTCGAGTGGCCTCCTGGCTCCGCCGCTCAGTCCTGGGTCACTTCCTCTCCTCCGAGCGGTCAGGTCTCGGCGGCCGCGCCCCGCACCAACCCCCACTACCCTCTCCCAGGCTCCCTTCTCTCCCCATTCCTCGCCTCCTACCTTGCCCTCCTCGCTTCTAGCCTCCTCCTCTACCTCCCCCTTATCCTGGGGCTTCCCCCTTCCTTTTATCTGCACCGCACTCCCATCTGACGTCACCCCCAGCAGGGCCGGGGCACAGCCCGTGACGTCACTCCCGGCCTCGGGCAGATTCTGCAGAGCCACCTCGGAGCAGGCTCCGCATGTCTCGCACGCCGCCACTGCCTCCGCCCACCAAGCCGCCGCCGGATCAGCTGTAGTGCGGGGCTTGGGGCCCACAGCGGGGCCGGCGCCGGCAGGCTCCGCAGCCCCGTCACACACATGTTTGTTTTAAGAACACTTTCACAGCAAATCTGACCAAATGCAAAGAAGGTACCAATGTGAGAGTTCTAAAGATAGCTACTGCACTTGACCCAATGTTTAAGAATCTGAAATGTCATCCAAAATCTGAGAGGAGCGACATGTGGAGCATTGTGATGGGGTGTACCAACCCTGCACTGGCAGGGGAGGGGTTAACCAGGCTTGCTGGGCTGAGAAGGCCCTTCCCCCGAGGCCCTGCTGGGCATGCTCCAGCTGCAGGGTCAGTATAAAGGCCGGTGGAGCAGCTCAGTCAGGGCTGACCACTGAAGGGAAAAGAGCTCCTGCCAGAGCCCAGGAGTAGCCTCCCTTGTGGGACCAGCCAGAGCTGCTGCTACACCAGCTAGAGCTGTAGCTGGAGCTGCTGCCGCACCAGCTAGAGCCGCTGTATGAGCCGCAGCCGCTGCACCAGCCACGAGCCATTGCCATGGCACCCACCGCTACTGCTGCGCCAACTACAGCAGCTGAACCAGCTGCTGCGCCAACCGTAGCCGCCAGCGCCGCAGCATTCGCCAGCCCAGGTGGGGATGGGCCCAGCCAGCGGACGGGGGTAGGAAGCAGCCCAGAGCAGGAGGTATCCCGGAGAACTCGGCGTGCTTTGGGGACAACTCCCCGCCAAGCCAGTGGTGGGAACCACCCGCCACTGATAGGGCCTTGGGCTGGGGCCCGGTGGAGAGGGAGGGCCTGGGCCCCCCTACCCGTGCACCCCAGACAAGGGGCATTATAGACTCAGCCGCTGGGCCATATTTACCCCCAGACAGGGGGCAGTATAGACTTGGCCACTGGGACAGATTTACACACACACACACACACACACCCCGCAAGGGGTGCAGGGCACGTGACCCCGTGACAAGCATGCTTCCAGAAGTCTTAAAAGAGCAACACTCTGGTGTGGAAACTACAGCAGCTGAACCACCAAGAAAGAAAATCAACCTTCTTCTCGTGGTATGACTCAGATAATGAAAATGCCATCAATGTGACCGTATGTCCTCTGAAATGGTGGGCAAAGCATGAAGGGACACACAAATATCTTGCAACGATGGCTACAAAAGTGCCATATGAACCCTTGTTTCCACTTTCAGGTGACTTTGTAAACAAGAAGTAGGGAGTATTAGCTCCTGCAAATTGTAACCAAACTTGTTTGAATACGAAGTAGGACTAAGTGGACTTGTAGGCTCTAAAGTGTTATAATTGTAATTTTTTGTACATAATTCCACATTTGTACGGTCAACTTCCATGATAGAGATTGCACTGCAATACTTGTATAAGGTGACTGGGAAAATGCTATTCTTACAGTACAGCTGTGTCTAGACTGGCATGATTTTCTGCAAATGCTTTAACGGAAAAGTTTTTCCGTTAAAAGCATTTGCAGAAAAGAGCGTCTAGATTGGCACGGACGCTTTTGCGCAAAAGCACTTTTTGTGGAAAAGCGTCAGTGCCAATCTAGACGCGGTTTTGCGTAAGAAAGCCCCGAACGCCATTTTAGCCATAGGGGCTTTTTTGCGCAAAACACTTTTTAGCTGTCTACACTGGACCTCTTGCACAAATACATTTGCACAAAAGGACTTTTGCCCGAACGGGAGCGTCAAAGTATTTGCGCAAGAAACACTGATTTCTTACATTAGAACGTCAGTGCTTTTGCGCAATTTCAAGCGGCCAGTGTAGACAGCTGGCAAGTTTTTGCACAAAAGTGGTTGCTTTTGCGCAAAAACTTGCCAGTCTAGACACAGCCTACAAGTATTTGTAGTAATAAAATATAAAGTGCTCACTGTCCACTTCGTATTGCAAGGGAACACAGTGAGGTGGAAGGGGAGGATTTACAATGAAACACACTGTGCCCTGGCATGCTGGCCCCTTCCCCAACAAGGGACTCCCAGGGCCACACAATCCAGCACAGGGTCTGGCACCCCCAGCTGTGCAGGGGGCAGCTGCTCTGCGGGGGGCAGTCCCTCTGCAGAGAGGGCTGTGGGGGGCAGGAGAGCAGGAAGTCTCACCTGCAGCCTCAGGAGAGCCCGCAGGAGGCAGCGAGCAGCGCGAACACGGGGTACCAGGCTTGAGAGGAGTACGGGGCGGCTGCACAGCCGGCCTCAGAAAAGCGTCGCTTATGTCTGGAAGGTGGCTCTGCTGCTCCATCCAATTGAGTCCTCTAGCCCCTGTAATGTTGTGCTGCTGTTGGCTGCCACCTGGTGAGGGGCTGCTGCCTGTGAGACAGGGAGAGCACGGCTGGGGGATGGAGAGCCCTGGGGGAGGTGCTCAGGTGACCGATGGAACTCTGCCCTCCTCACCTTCAGGTGGATCACATGTGGGTCTCAGCCCACTTCTCCGAGCCAGCCAACGCAGGGCCACTGGGATGGCTGAAGCTGTCCTCTGTGGCCATGGAGATCTTCATATCTCCTCTGTCAGCCTTCTTCTCCAGCCCTACCATGGCGGCTCTGCTCCTGCGCTGGGCCCCCAGCTCCGCCCCTTCCACCCAAGGCCCTGCCCTCCTGGGGGCCCAGGCCTGCCTGCCCCACACACACACACCTCACCCGGGGCCTGGCTATTCTGTCAGCAGCCCTGCTTGGACCCTTAGGGCATGTCTACACAGCAAAGTTATTTCGGAATAACGACCGCTATTCCAAAATAACTTTGCAAGCATCTACACAGCCACACCACTATTTTCAAATAATTTTGAAATAGAGGACAGCTTATTACGAGTTCTGTAAACTTCATTCTACGAGGAATAGTGCCTATTTCAAAATAGCCACACCACCTGAGACATCCTCCCGTACCTGAGGATTCCACTCCCAGCCCTGAGCCTCTCCTCCCCGTTCCAGCTCCCTCCTCCCACGTTCTCCACACCCCCTTCTTCCACCCTCTCTCCTCCCCTCTCCCAGGTTCTTTCCCCTCTCTCGTCCCCAGTTTCTTTGACCCTCCAGTTATGCAAAATACAGATTGTTCAGTGGTTCAAAACAAAAGTGTTTTTATTTTGTTGTTGGGGAAGGGGGGGAAGGAAGGGGTAAGTGCAGGGATGGCATTGAGGGGTGAAGCTGAAGCCCCCAGTGGGGTGGCCCAGGGGGCAGTGTCACTGGTCCCCTGGGGAGCAGCTCTCCCTCAGGGCCTCCCAGATGCGTACAGACACCTGATGGGCCTGGCAGATGGCAGCCATGCGCGGCTGTTCATAGGCCCTGCCTAAGAGGTCCGCCTCAGCCCCCAACCCTGGCAGGAAGGCCTCCCCATTCCGTTGGTACACATTGTAGAGAACACAGCACACAGCCACCACATGTGGTATGTTGTGCTCCCTGAGGTCCAGGCTGTCAACTCACAGGGGCAGGGCCCATAGAATCATAGACTCATAGAACCATAGAGCTGGAAGAGAACTTAGAAGGCCATCAAGTCCAGCCCCCTGCCCAAGGCAGGACCAATCACAATTAAATCAACCCAGCCAGGGCTTTGTCAAGCTGAGACTTAAACACCTCTAGGGATGGAGACTCCACTACTTCCCTAGGTAACCCATTCCAGTGCTTCACCACCCTCCTAGGGAAATAGTTTTTCCTAATATCCAACCTGGACCTCTCCCACCGCAACTTGAGACCATTGTTCCTTGTTCTGCCATCCATCACTACTGTGAACAGCCTTTTTCCGTCCTCTTTGAACCTCCCTTCAGGAAGTTGAAGGCTGCTATCAAATCCCTCTCACTCTTCTGCAGACTAAATAGACCCAACTCCTCAGCCTCTCCTCGTAGGTCATATGCTCCAGCCCCCTAATCATTTTGTTGCCCTCCGCTGGACCCTCTCCAATGCGTCCACATCCTTCCTGTAATTGGGGGCCCAGAACTGGACACAATACTCCAGATGTGGCCTCACCAGAGCCGAGTAAAGAGGAATAATCACATCTCTGGATCAACTGGCAATGCTCCTCTTAATGCAACCTAATATTCCATTAGCCTTCTTGGTTACAAGGGCACACTGTTGACTCATATCCAGCTTCTCATCCACTGTAATCCCCAGGTCCTTTTCTGCTGAACTGCTACTTAGCCAGTCGGTCCCCAGCCTGTAACAATGCTTGGGATTCTTCCGTCCCAAGTGCAGGACTCTGCACTTGTCCTTGTTGAACCTCATCAGATTTCTTGTGGCCCAATCCTCCAATTTGTCTATGTCACTCTGGACCCTATCCCTGCCCTCCAGCGTATCTACCTCTCCCCCTAGCTTAGTGTCATCCACAAACTTGCTGAGGGTGCAATCCATCCCCTCATCCAGGTCATTAATAAAGATGTTGAACAAAACCGGTCCTAGAACCAAACCTTGGGGCACTCTGCTAGAAACCGACCGTCATCCTGACATTGAGCTGTTGATCACTACCCGCTGGGCCCGGCCTTCTAGCCATCTTTCTATACATCTTACTGTCCATTTATCCAATCCACATTCCCTTAACTTGCTGGCAAGAATATTGTGGGAGACCGTATCAAAAGCCTTGCTAAAGTCAAGGTATATCACATCCACTGACTTCCCCATATCCACAGAGCCAGTTACCTCATCATAGAAGCTAATCAGATTGGTCAGGCACGACTTTCCCTTTGTGAATCCATGCTGACTATTCCTAATCACTTTCCTCTCTTCCAAGTGCCTCAAAATGGATTCTTTAAGGATCCCTTCCATGATTGTCTTACTCCACTGAAGTAAGACTGACCGGCCTATAGTTCCCTGGATCATCCTTCTTCCCTTTTTTGAAGATGGGCACTACATTTGCAGTAACTTAGTGACTGATGATGTGGGGAAAGCTGAAGTACTTAATGCTTTCTTTGCCTCTGTCTTCACGGACAAGGTCAGCTCCCAGACTAATGCGCAACTTCCTGAAGGGAGGTTCCAAAGAGGATGGAGAGAGGCTGTTCTCAGTAGTGACAGATGGCAGAACAAGGAGCAATGGTCTCAAGTTGTGGTAGGAGAGGTCCAGGTTGGATATTAGGAAAAACTATTTCACTAGGAGGGTGGTGAAGCACTGGAATGGGTTACCTAGGAAGTAGTGGAGTCTCCATCCCTAGATGTGTTAAGTCTCGCTTGACAAAGCCCTGGCCGGGTTGATTTAGTTGGGATTGGTCCTGCCTAGAGCAGGGGGCTGGACTTGATGACCTTCTGAGGTCTCTTCCAGCTCTATGGTTCTATGGCCCTACCCTCTGCATTCGAATCAGGGGTCCACCTTTTTTGCTCGTTCCTCTTTGCATTTCTTCCCGGTATCCGACTTCCCCGCTTATTTTCAGGCAAAAGCCCCTTGCGCAAAATGGCAGCTCATTAGGTATGCAAATGAGGTGTGGCAATATTCATCATCACACCTCATTTGCATATCTTCTTGCACAAGAATGCGCAATGTAGATGTAGCCCAGTTGTTTACTGGGTGTGCGCATACTGGCCCATTGCCACACTCAATGTTCTCACGGGGCTGAGAACCGAGGTCATGTTATTTATCCCATACTCAGCTGGCAAGCATAGGGAGTTGCGGCTGATGATTTTCCACAGACCAATATATCCAGACCTCCATAGGGGGTCGGAGGTCGCCCACTTTAGCCGTCTTTATTAGTGCAACATGGGCAACCCGCCCAGACCCCTATTACGGGTGTGGTGATTTCCACTCAGCCAGGGAAGAGTAAAGCCCCGACGTCCCAGGTGAAGGAGGGGGTGGTGGCGGTGCCACGGGCAGCACAGGAGGCTGCTCTGTGGGCCTCACATCTCTCCCTGTTAGCTCGGAGTTGAATAGGACCTTGTAGACACTAACGAGCTTCTTTTTTGCCAGCCCATCAATTCGCTCCTTAGGGATGCTGCTTTTTAGAAGGGCTGTAAAGAGTTCCCTTCGGCTCAGGCGCGCCGCACTCTATCCCGAATACGGGGTGGGCTGTGTAGGGGGCTGCTGTTTGAGGGGACAAATCCTCTTCGTCGGCTCCTTGATGTCTCCTAACTGCCCCAGCAACAATGCTGCATCCCCAATAGGCCTTCCCTGAGCAGGGCTCAGAATAGCCAGTAAGGCACCCTTAAGGGCGGGGTGGGGGGAGCCAACCTCATAAGGCGGTTATGCATCCCCGCCATGAACAGCTCCCTGTCAGGCCCTTGAAAGTTCTGGGTGTAAATGCCTGTCCGTATGCGCATTTCTCTAAGCAGGCTGCCAGCCTCCCATAGGGTGGTCCACCGCTTGTCAGGCTTATCCCAATCCATAGGGTCCGGCCATCGCTGTTCCACAGGGTATCGGACTGATTACCACCGGCGGTTTGCAGCCACTGATTGATGGAGGTATCTGTAGAGAGGGCCCCAAGTTTAAAGAGCTCCTCAGCCGTCAGCTGTATGGCATCAGCTCTGTCATCCCATACCCGGAGGAGCCAGTTACAAACCGACTCCCCTTCCCTCTGCTTATACTGTCCCTGCATTGCCTGCAGTTCAGTCTGAGTATAATCTCTGATAGTTCTAGTGTGCTGGGGTTGCATGCCCGGGCACCCCTTAGCTTTGTTTGCAACCAGGGGCTATAACTCAGCCTCCTCCCCGGGTCACTATCCTCCCCGGAGGAGGTAGCCCAGATGTCTCCATCCCACGTCTCCGGGTCCCAGTCTTTGCTCACCAAGTGCCTCAACTTGGCAGTGGAAACCACGGGGTGGCACCACTTGATTAGCTGTGCGTGGCGCACTTGGGCATATCACACAGCTAAGGTTTCCACTTGAGTGGCCTGAAGCTTTGCATGCCCCTGCACTGCTTCCAACGCCTCAATCAACATGGTGTTTTTGTCCGCTAACTCCTTCGCATTATCTCTCAACGTATCACACATTTTCCTTGCATCCTCTGCCTTCTCAGTAACTGCTTCCAAGAGGCTGGGGAACAACCACACCCAGCCCCAATCCCTATAGTATCTGTTGGCTGCATAGGTGGTTACTGCAGCCTGCATGCGCTCCACAATCTCTTGTGGAGACTGAGGGAGCTGCCCCTCATCCCACCCCACCAGGGAAGCCACCCGGCACAGAGCCCTCGCGATGGGATTCCCCCCAACTCCGGGAGATAGCTGGCCATCCCGGTATCCCATTGGGCAAAACAACCCCCGCTCCCTGTTTACTCCACATTGCCTGCTATCCCTCTTCTTGCACTCCAGACACTGTACACAGTGAATCCTGTTCGTGACACCAATTGTAACTCACAGGGGCAGGGCCCAACAGGGTTGTGGATTCGCTTCAAGACAGAGTCGATTAGGGACAGTTGCTTTTATTAATCTCACTACGTCACTACTATTACAGGGTTAATACTGCCAGATGATTACACAGTTACTGCAAAGTAATACAACAATCAGCATAGGCAGAGCAATGCATAAAAGAGTAACAGGCACTTGGAAATGCTTACGCCCCTTCAGTCTGCAGGGAGTCCCGTTCCGGTCACCTCGCACCAGGCCGCAGTGGACATGGCTCCACCTGGGGGATCCAGGGCACCCTCCGAGGTCCAGGTATCCGGCAATAACAGTGCTGGGGTAGCATTAACAGGGTATTGAATGGGGATAGGCCAGAGATATACCAAAAATGCCAGATGGCCACGCCCCTGGATCTCACTTTTGTTATAAAAATAAAGGGTGTGATTTACAAACAAGATAATACGGGGGCTTGGGGAAGAGCAAGCATGACTAATCAGGGAAAGAAGGCAGGTTTGATTAGCAAAGGGTATGATAAATGCTTCACTACCCCAACACCAGCTGGCGGTGTTGCTCACTGTGACCTGGAGGGTAACATTTTGCTTGTGAGTGTACATGTACAGAACGCCAGCTCGCGGTGATGGGCCCCTTACAGTATCATGCAAGGTTACAGTCCCAACTGGACAGCTGCGGCCAGAGTCAAAGGTGTAGTTGCCGATGGTGCGGTTGGTCTCTGCATGTTTCATAAGAAGGGTGGTGACCACCTGGTTCCAGCCTGTTGCACCCCAACCCCCAGCCAGAGAAAGAAGGGTCATAAGGTACCATACGTGAACCATCATGTTATCGTCGGAGAAGTTTTCTCCTGTCAAAACACAATAGATGCAGTTGGTTAGCAAGGCTTACCCAGTAAGTGTCACCTGGCCCTTCAGCAACAATCTCTCCAGTTTGTAACCGCTGCCCTGGGTAGCGGACCCAGACCTTCTGCCCCACTTGGGGCACGATGTTCATGGGGGACCTGCATCCGGCAGTCCCCCGGACCACACAGCTTGAGACTGTACTACCACAGCTCCACAGCATGTATCTGGATGGGTATATCCGGCACACACTTGGCCCACAGGTGCAGAAGGACATACTGCTTCTGCAGCTTGAGGTGGCTGTGGCACAGCCATTTCAACCCCTGGGGACATGGTGCGATTTTGTAACCCTACCAAGATTTTGTGACCTTTCATTGTGGGCACCGGAAATGTTGGGGACAAAACTGCTGGTAGGCTCATATCATAGAATCATAGAATACTAGGACTGGAAGGGACCTCGAGAGGTCATCGAGTCCAGTCCCCTGCCCTCATGGCAGGACCAAATACTGTCTAGACCATCCCTGATAGACATTTATCTAACCTACTCTTAAATATCTCCAGAGATGGAGATTCCACAACCTCCCTGGGCAATTTATTCCAGTGTTTGACTACCCTGATATGGTACATATCTGCATCATGAATGCCAGTGGTGGGGCAAGGCATGGGTCTGCCCCCTCTTACCCCTGGCACCAGAACCTTCCAGTCTAAAGCATAGTGCAGAAACCTGCATATGGCACTGTCACGTTATTGGAGTCTAAAGATCACTGTTGCACCCATGGGGGGGGGGTTTGCCCCAAAAGACTGTACAAAGGGGGACATGTGAGGTGTCACATGAAAGCTTATGTTCTACTGATTCTGTATATGCTATTCAAGTACTTGTGTGATATCTGTATGTGGAGTTATAAATATGTACTCTGTGTTGATGCTGGAAGATTCTCTGTCTGACAGAGCAATAGGCAAAGAATGTTCAGCCAGTGGCTATGCTAATTAGCAAGGAGACAATGAATCTCTAGGTGCCAATACACACCTGGGGAATGTGACTGATACATGCAAACCAGCCAGGGCATAATGGCTGCCAGCATGTGAAACAGAGATAGGTCGCTCGACCATGTGACCTGCTCTGGCCAGGAGGATGCCAGGAGAGGTATATAAGTGCCATGTAGCACCCTCCATCTTGTCTTCAGTTCAGCTCCTAATCCCAGATGAAGCCTTGCAGGGAACAAGAAGCCAGAAACAACCGTGGACCCATCCTGACATAGGATGTACACCAGAGACTTATAGGACAGCAGTTTATAACATCTCTGCTAAGAGCCTGTATCGAGAACTGGGTGATTCGATGCATGTAATGTATTCTCCTTAACAACCTTACTCTCATGCTTTCCTTTCTTTTAGTAATAACCCTTTAGATTGTAGATTCTAAAGGATTGGCTCAGCGTGGTCTTGTGGGTAAGATCCAGAGTGTAAATTGATTGGGACCTGTGGCTGCTTTCTTGGGACCGGAAGAACCTGTTCGGAGTAGGTGAGATTGGGTTCTATAACCCCTCAGCTGTGTGTAGGCCCGGGGTTGATTGGGGCACAGGGAGAGCTGGGGTGTCAGAGGGGTTTTGCTTGTGAGGCTTCTGGCTGGCCAGACTGGCAGCGGAAGCGTTCAGTGTGACTGGTTTGTGACCTGTCTGGAAGGTCTCCAGTCTGGGGCTGTAAGGAGACCCGAGTTTTGAGCAATTCGCCCTGAGTGGATGCCCTCAGCTGTGCCCAGACCCGGCCCGGTCCGTCACAGGCACCCTATTTAAAGTAATGCCACCTGGCTGCACAACAATGGTCAAGGCTGCCTATGTGTGTTCTCCGTGAACACTATAGAGTGGGAGGACGAAACTCTTCACGCTCCCCCTGTGCAAGTGTGCCGTTGCAATGTAACTTTTGTGATAGACCGCACAATAGGCAGTGTGTACTGGGCTACCAGTTGTGATCAGCAGTTCTTAAATTTGTCCCTCTCTCTCCCACACATCTCATTCCCGCTGCAGCTAGCATTCCCCCAATTGGATAACTTTTTGCAAAAAGGCCCCTGAAGTCACTCAGTTCTTGGCTGCACAGGGGCAGTGCTTGGTACGTACCTATGTCCGTATGCAGTACGCCTCAGGCGACTATTACGTTGGCCAAAGCGGAGTCTGATCTAACCATACATCATCGGTGGGATATTGTCAAGGGGTGGTCCCCTAAGGCCCCTGCCCTTCTCAACCTAGCCCTTAACCCAATTGTTATTCTGTGCATATTGATTGGCTTTAGCTTTATTAGAATATGTTATCTATATTGGCGCCTTTGCACTGTATATATGCGTGTGCAACAGATCATACATTTTATGCATGCTACACCGAGTGGCCACGATTTGGCCAATGCCAAGGGGTGAAATGTAGTGTAAGCCATAGGTGGGCCTGCAGGAGTTAAATTTGTGTTCCTCTAGGCCAGCCTTGAGGACTGCTAGCGAAAACACCAGGTGTTCTTTATCAGACGGCCTTCACCAGCCAAAACTCCCCTTGCTTGCTAGCTGAGAACCTCGTATGGGATAAATAACATGATCTCGGCTCTCAGCCCCGTGGGAACGTTGAGAGTGGCATTGGGCCAACTCGCGCACACTCGGTAAACAGCTAAAGTATAAGATCACTGGGAGTCCCGCCCCTCTGGAAGTCTCACCAGGGACCTGGACCTCGGAGGGTGCCCTGGATCCCCCAGCTGGAGCCACGTCCACTGCGGCCTGGTGTGAGGTGACCGGAACAGGACTCCCCGCATACTGAAGGGGCGTGAGCATTTCCAAGTGCCTGCTGCTCACTTATATGCATTGCTTTGCCTATGCTGATTTTGTATTACTTTGCAGTAGCTGTGTAATCATTTGGCGGTATTAAGCCTGTAATAGTAGTGATGCCGTGAGATTAATAAAAGTAACTATCCCTAATTGACTCTGTCTTGAAGCGAATCTACAACCCTGTTGGGCCCTGGCCCTGTGAGTTGACACAGGTGGGTGAGGAGGCATCTAAACCGTGTGTTCAAGCAGCCAAAGGCACCCTTGACCACCATGCGGGCCCTGCTCAGCCTGGCATGCAATGCCTGTCGTGAGGGGTTGAGGTGGCCAGTGTAGGGCTTCATGAGCCATGGCTGCAGGGGATAGGCCGCATCCCCCACCAGGCAGACGGGAATGTCCACGTCCGTAGCCCTGATGTGGCGGTCGGGGAAGAAAGTCCCGGCATGCGGCTTGTGGCAGATGCTCGAGTTCCTGAACACACGTGCGTCGTGTGCTTTCCACGACCACCCAACATTTATGTTCGTAAACTGGTCCCGGTGGTCAGTCACAGGCTGCAGGACCACCGAAAAGTATCCCTTCTGATTAATGTACATTGAGGCCTGGTGAGCTGGGGCACAAATAGGGATGTGCAAAAGCGACAAGGAGTCCTGTGGCACCTTATAGACTAACAGATGTACTGGTGCATAAGCTTTCGTGGGCAAAGACCCACTTCGTCAGATGCATGTAGTGGAAATTTCCAGAGGCAGGTATAAATATACAGGCCAGAATAAGGCTAGAGGTAACGAGGTTAATTCAGTCAGGGAGGGTGAGGCCCACTTCTAGCAGCTGATCTGGAGGTGTGAACACCAAGAGAGGAGAAACTGCTTTTGTAGTTGGCTAGCCATTCACAGTCTTTGTTTAATCCTAAAATGATGGTGTCAAATTTGCAGATGAACTGTAGCTCAGCAGTTTCTCTTTGAAGTCTGGTCTTGAAGTTTTTTTGCTGCAGGATGGCTACCTTTAAATCTGCTATTGTGTGTCCAGGGATATTGAAGTGTTCTCCTACAGGTTTTTGTATATTGCCATTCCTAATATCTGATTTGTGTCCATTTATTCTTTTACGTAGGAACTGTCCAGTTTGGCCGATGTATATAGCAGAGGGGCATTGCTGGCACATGATGGTGTATGTTATATTGGTAGATGTGCAGGTGAATGAGCCAGTGATGGTGTGGCTGATCTGGTTAGGTCCTGTGATGGTGTCGCTGGTTTAGATATGTGGGCAGAGTTGGCACCGAGGTTTGTTGCGTGGATTGGTTCCTGAGTTAGAGTTACTGTGGTGCGGTGTATAGTTGCTGGTGAGAATTTGCTTCAGGTTGGTGGGTTGTCTGTGGGCGAGGACTGGCCTGCCTCCCAAGGCCTGTGAAAGTGAGGGATCATTGTCCAAGATGGGTTGTAGATCACTGATGATGCGTTGGAGAGGTTTTAGCTGAAGACTGTAGGTGATGGCCAGTGGTATTCTGTTGGTTTCTTTCTTGGGCTTGTCTTGTAGTAGGAGGCTTCTGGGTACACGTCTGGCTTTGTTAATCTGTTTCCTCACTTCCTCGTGTGGGTATCATAGTTTCAAGAATGCTTGGTGAAGATCTTGTAGGTGTTGGTCTCTGTCTGAGGGGTTGGAGCAAATGCAGTTGTACCTTAGTGCTTGGCTGTAGACAATGGATCGTGTGGTGTGTCCGGGATGGAAGCCGGAGGCATGAAGGTAGGCATAGCAGTCAGTAGGTTTTCGGTATAGGGTGGTGTTTATGTGGCCGTCACTTATTTACACCATGGTGTCCAGGAAGTGGATCCGTTGTGTAGACTGATCCAGGCTGAGGTTGATGGTTGGGTGGAAGCTGTTGAAATCGTGGTGGAATTCTTCCAGAGTCTCCTTCCCATGGGTCCAGATGATGAAGATGTCATCACTGTAGCGTAGGTAGAAATGGGGTGTTAGTCACCAGGCTGCTGCCCATCCCTCAGCTCTCATCCACTAAGGGGGTAACTTTACCTAGCCAGGTATCTGCTCAGCCAATAGAAATGCAGATAGGGATTTCAAACTGGGACCAAGGAATTTTTGGGTTTTCCCCTCCTTTGTCCCTGGGCAGTTTCTCTCCAGCTACTGAGGGGGACAGACAAAATGTCTCTCTCTAAGAAAAGACTCTTCACTATCTGTAAGTAGGGTAAAGTTTAGATAAGTCCGTTAGGTTTTATTGTTTTATGGTTTGGGAATGGGAATCTGATGTCTGTGCATTTAAAGATGGGGGTTCCTCTCCTTTGTAACTAAGCTCTTGGCCCATGGGGGGTTCCCCCATGTGTATATTAATTGGTGACTTTTCCATCTAGTCATTATGCTTGTAACAGGAGTATTGCGGTGATAATAAAAGTTCTTTCTTTTTCTTTTTTATTAACCTGGTATTGATTAAGTTTTTTGTGTCCTGGTTTTTACTTTAGGGCTGAGATTTCCCAAGTGATCTCTTCCCTGGTTTTCTTACCATTACTTGGGTGGTGGCAGTGGATTTTTATCCCAAAATCTAGGTTTTTAAGATGTTGGGGGGAAGTTTTATACCAAAGCCTGGAGAGATCAGGTTTTGGGGTACTTTTGCAGGCCCCCACTTCTGCATTTATCATGCCAGAGTGGGGAATAAGCCTTGACAGATGGTCTCCCCAGCACTCCAGAATGATGTGGTCCCACCAGTCTGCACTGATGTCCAGATGCCAGATGTAGCGGGGCACGGCGCCCAGACCATGGTGGGCAGCGTCCAGCTCCTGTAGCCACTCCCTCACATACCCGAGGAGGGTCTCCCAGAAGCCCTGGGGGTTGGGTTCCTGCAGAGCCTGGGAGGCAGCCTGCAGAAAGTGCTGCATGACTCGCAGCAAAAGCTCCAGGAGCTGAAGAGTGCCCAGAGGCAGCTCCTGCTCCATAGTGGAGAATGCTGTGGTGTCCTGAGTCAGGGCAACCAGAGCAAGAAGAGAAAATGCTTTGCTGTCACTCAGAGAGGTAGGCAAGCAAGCAGGGAAACCTGAGAAATGGCTGTCCAGCACAGGAGCTCAGTAAGGCCCCAGCCACTGGAGGAAGCAGAGGCCTGCCTTGAGCTCCCAAGCCAGGAGGGCCCAGAGGACCTTGCAGAGGCTGAGGACGGGCCTGGACCGCCGAAGAGGAGACCTTCTACACCCTGCCCAAGCGTTCAGACTACCACGATCCCAAGGACCAGCAGCCAGCGTGGAGCCAGGTAGATGGAGAGGGGGAGTTAGGCAGTGGCCCAGGGGAAGCCGACAACTGTCAGGCTGATCTCATAACGTTCTAGAGTGGGTCAGCATGTTGCAGGCTGGATCCCCGCTGACCCCAGTGGCAGCCAGGGCTGCCACTGCTAGTGCCCTGGGCCGGGATGCGGTGGAGTAGGGACGGTCTGCGTCCTCCCTGCCACCCCACATATAGGGTGGCAGTCTCCCCCTCCCTGCTTGTGCCTGGGGAACTGTGTTTGTTTGGCTGCCCCACCCTGAACCAGGGCCTGGGCCTTACTAACGGGAAATGCGTTTGATTGCTGCCCCACCCTGAACCAGGGCCGGGGCCCCACTAACTATGGGATTGCTTTGCTCTGTTGCCTGCCCTGAACCAGGGCCTGGGGCTTATTGACTGTGGTACAGAGTTTGTATCACTGCCTGCCCTGCTCTCAGGGCCCCCAGTTTGGACTGAGCCACTAGACCTGTACTTACAGGCCTGAGCACAGATCAGGGACCCAGGACTGAAGCGGACAGCTTACAACATAACGGTTTGCAGGCAATCCTTCCAAATGTAGAAACCATTCTGAAAATATTTTTAACAATACCTGTCACAAATGCTACTTTTTCTGTATTGAAACGAGTTAACAATTATTTGCGAAATACTGTGCTCTGAGAACTCCATTCAGGTGGACTGAGGAAAGGTGGTTATCTTTTTTTTAATAAAGCGCTCTTATCCAAAGCACTTTGCAATAATTAGCTCATGGTACAAACTATATTTGGAAAGGTCATTAAGTGATCCACCGAGACCCTCAGCAATTTTCAAGTGGTCTGTGGGAAAAAAAGGTTAGGCTACAAAAACAGTTAAGGTACCTCACTTTGATTTTCACTTAGGGTATGTGTACACTACAGTGTTATTTCAAAATATCTTATTTTGAAATAGTTAATTTGAAATAGCAAGACGCTATTTCGAAATGCATTTTGTGTGTAGATGCGTTATTGCAAAATAAGCTATTTTGAAATAGCGCGCCCACACTGAGTTGATGCTGAATCCCATTTAAGGCAGGCTGGAAACAGGTCCAGCAGGGCATCAGGTCATGTGGCTGCTGCCTGAGGCTATCTGAGGCCTGTGCTTAAAGGACCCCCGACAGCCGGTTCTCAGGTTTCCCTGCTTGCTTGCCTACCTCGATGAGGGACAGCAAAGCATTTTGTCTCTGCGTGCTCTGGATGCCCTCACTTGGGACACCACAGCACTCTGCAACATGGAGCCAGACCTGCCCCTCGGCACTCTGGTGCTTCTCGTGGACTCATTGCTGCGAGCCTGGCTGCACTTTCTGCAGGCTGCCATCCGGGAGGTTCATCGGGAGGCTGTCAGTATCCAGGAGGCCCTGCGGGAGAGTGTCCACCCTGAGGAGCACTAAGAGCCTCCCTGGTCTGCCCCACTGGGGCTTGTGCTCATTCCTCCTCACGTCTGTCCACTTACCCTCCCCTAACCCCTTCCTGATGTCAAATAAAATACACGTATTTTCATGAACACAAACTGTCTTTATTTAACAAAACTGGGGAATGAAACTCTGTGAGACTGGGGAAAGGAGGCGGGAGAGGGGAGAAGAGAGGGTGGGAGAGGGGAGGGGAAACCTGGGAGGAGGGAGTTGGAAGGGGGAAAGCAAGGGAAGAAGGGGAGGGGAAGCTCAGGCTCAGGGTTGGGGGTCTCGCCGGACCAACTTGATTTTCATGCAAACCTGCTCCTGGGTTCGCATGTGGCCTTTGGTGGCCAGGCTGGCAGCTATCCTGCCATGGCCGCATTCCTCCATCTAGTGCGGAGATCATGGATGTTGGGGCATCCCCAAACCTGAATAAGGTCCATGATCTCCACCCTGACCAGGAAGGCGCCCACCTTCTCCAGGACCTGTCAGGCTCCTGGGAGCTGGCAGACTGCTCCTGGGAGCGTGGAGGGCTGGCTGCCAGTGGCTTGCTGGCTCATGTTTTGGGGCCACTGGGTCAGGGGCAGTGACTGCTGGCTCTGGGCTGGCAGGCTTGGAGCTGGCACAGGCACTGTGGCCAGAGTCAACCCCTTTAAGGGCTCCGGTGAGGGAGGAGGGAGAGGAGTGTTCTTGGTTGAGGCTGGAGTGGCCACCAGGGCACCCTGGGAAGGCTGGAGGCCCCCTATTTTGATATAAGTGTCTACACAGCACTTATTTCGAAATAGCTATTTCGAATTTGGCGTTATTCCTCATAGAATGATGTTTACCAAATTCAAAATGAGCGCTCCGCTATTTCAAATTAATTTCGAAATAGCGGTTTGGCTGTGTAGATGCTAGTAAAGTTATTTCGAAATAACTTTGCTGTGTAGACATTATAAGTAATAAGTAAGGGTATGTCTACACTACAAAGTTAATTCGAACTAACAGCCGTTAGTTCGAATTAACTTTCATAGCGTCTATACATACAAAACGCTAGTTCGAACTTAATTCGAACTAGCGGAGCGCTTAATTCGAACTAGGTAAACCTCATTCTACGAGGACTAACGCCTAGTTCCAATTAAGTAGTTCGAATTAAGGGCTGTGTAGCCACTTAATTCGAACTAGTTGGAGGCTAGCCCTTCCCAGCTTGCCCTGGTGGCCACTCTGGACCAAACCAGGAAAACTCTTCTGCCCCCCTCCCGGCCCCGGAGCCCTTAAAGGGGCACGGTCTGGCTACCCTGCTTGTGCCAGTTGCAAGCCTGCCAGCACCCAGCCAGCAGACCCTGCACCTGGCACGGGATGAGCCAGCCTCCCGCTGCCACCCAGCCCTCCCCCTCTTCCCAGGACCAGGCTGGAGGCTCCCAGGAGCCTGCCCGGGGCCGCAAGAGGCAGGTGCCCGCCTGGTCTAGTGCGGAGATCATGGACCTCATTGAGGTTTGGGGCGAAGCCTCCAACGTCCACGATCTCCGCACTAGCCACAGGAACGCGGCTGTCTACAGACGCATGGCTGCCAGCCTGGCCACCAGAGGCCACATGCGGACCCGGGAGCAGGTCCACTGCAAGGTCAAGGACCTGCAGCAGTCCTACTCCAGGGCCTCCCAGCCAGGGGCCGACCCAGAGGCCTGCCCCCACTTTGAGGCCCTGGACCGCATCCTGGGGGCTCACGCCGTCCATGCCCCCCGGGTGGTGATCGACCCCGGGGCAGAGGGACCCGACCCTGACACCGAGGAGGAGGACGCCGAGAGCCAGGAGCCTGCAGGGAGTCTGCCCAGGACCCAGGACCCCCGAGGCACCCCACAGAGCACATCGGCTGTGTTGTCCGAGGCCGAGGAGGGCTCCACATGTGAGTGCCATCATGCTCCCCTTATGTGTACGGGGGGGGGGGAGAGGGAGCCCAGGGACCGTGCGCCCAGGCCTTGCCCACCATGGAGCAGCAGCTGGGTGTCATGCAGGGGCCCTGGCCCATTCCCCACACGCTGACCTCACCTTGCAGAGGGGGGCTGGGTTTCACCCACCGTGTCCCCAGGGAGAACTGACCACTGCTCTTGTTTCACCACAGCCGCAGCACCTGGGACTGCAGGGCGCACCACCCCGCCTGCAACAGCCACCCGCACCCAGGCCAGCAGGCGCACCAGGAACCTGGAGGACTACCACCGGCGGCACCTGCGGCTACTGGAGCACCAGCTCCACACCCAGGACCACTGGGTCCGGGAGGACCTGCGGCTGCAGCAGCGGAGTTTGGAGGCGCTGGAGGAGCAGGGCCATGCCCTCAGAGGCCACCTCCAGACTCTGGTGGACAGGTTCCTGCCTCCTCCTGCTCCGGTCTCTGCGGCCACCCCAGCTCTTGCTCCTCCTCCCACTCCTGCTCCCCCTCCCGCTTCCTCTGCACCCCCTGTCCCTCCTGCCCCACCCTCCACACCCACTCCCCAACGCCCCCCGCACCTGCAGTGCTGCAAGACGGGGAGAGCCAGCAGGACCCCCAACCCTGAGCTTTCCCTTCCCTTCCTCCCTTCCTCCCGCTTCTAGCTCCCTCCTCCCAGGTTTCCCCCTCCCCTCTCCTCCCCCACCCTCATTCCTCCCTCCCCACCCCAGTTATGTAAAATAAAAAGAGGTTGTTGTTTTCAAAACAGGTGTCTTTATTTAACATTAGGAAGGGGGGTTAGGAAGGGGAAAGGAGAAGGAGGGGAGGGTGGAAGAAGGCCCCAGTGGGGCATGCAGGGAGAGTTCAGTCCTCCTCCTCCACCTGGAAGCTCTCCTGCAGGGCTTCCCGGATCTGGACGGCCCCCCGCTGGGCCTCCCGGACGGCAGCAGTGCGGGGCTGAGTGTAGTGGCCAGCCATGCGGTCAGCCTCAGTCATCCAGGCTGGCAGGAAAGCCTCCCCCTTCCGCTCGCACAAATTGTGCAGCACGCAACATGCCGCCACCACGGGAGGGATATTGTGCTCAGCGAGGTCGAGGCGGTGAGGAGGCACCTAAATCTGGCTTTCAGGCGTCCAAGGCCCTCGATCACGATGCGGGCCCTGGTGAGCCTGGCATTGAAGGCCTGGCGGGAGGGGTTGAGGTGCCCTGCACGGCTTCATGAGCCAGGGCTGTAGGGGTAGGCCGCATCCCCACCAGGCAGACGGGCATGTCCATGTCCCAGACCCTGATGTGGCGGTCGGGGAAGAAGGTCCCAGCATGCAGCCTCTGGCACACGGAGGAGTTGCAGAACACCCTGGCGTCGTGTGCCTTGCCGGACCAGCCCACATTAATGTCCGTGAACTGGCCCCGGTGGTCACACACGGCCTGCAGGAGCACGGAGAAGTACCCCTTCCTGTTGATATACTGGGAGGCCTGGTGTTCCGGGGCACGGATGGGGATGTGCGTCCCGTCGATGGCCCCCCCGCAGTTGGGGAAGCCGAGGGCGCCGAACCCCCGGATGACGGCGTCCGGGTCGGTGAGGCGGACCACCCTGCGGAGCAGCACCCGGTTGATGGCCTTGACCACCTGCAGAGAGACACAGCAAACCGCGAATCACTGGGGAGCCCGGGTGGCTGGGAGTGCTCGTTCCCTGGCACTGCCCCGCGCTCCACTCCCAGAAAGAAACCCTGCTATGATTCTGGCCGCTGCGTGCGGCGTGTAGTGCGGCTGGGACAGACCGAACCCTCCCGTGCGGGGCACTGTCGCCTCCTCCCCGGCCCCCGTTTTCCCTGGGGCGGCCCATTCCCTCCTTGCAGCCCCCCTCCCTCCCGGCCCAGTGGCCGGTGAGTGCTGTACCTGCATGAGCACTGCTCCGACGGTGGATCTCCCCACGCCGAACTGGTTCCCCACGGATCGGTAGCTGTCCGGCGTGGAGAGCTTCCACAGGGTGATGGCCACACGCTTCTGGAGGGGGATGGCGGGCCTCATGCGAGTGTCCCGTCACTGCAGAGCAGGGGCGAGCCACTCGCAGAGCTCCAGGAAGGTGTCTTTCTTCATCCTGAAGTTCTGGGTCCACTGTCTGTCTCCCCAGCGCTCCAGGACGATGCGGTCCCACCAGTCGCTGCTGAACCACCAGACACAGGCAGGAGCAGAGAAAATGCTGCTGTCCTCGGCAAGGTAGGAGGCCAGGTGGAAAGGCAGCTGATGTGCAGTAGGTGCTAGGAGTCTGACTAATAAGGTGGGTGAACTAGAGTACCTAGTATTAAATGAGGAGATTGACATAATAGGCATCACTGAAACCTGGTGGAATGAGGAAAATCTGTGGGACACAATCATACCAGGATATAAAATATATCGAAAGGATAGAGCAGGCCGGGTGGGTGGTGGAGTGGCACTGTATGTGAAAGATAATGTAGAATCAAATGAAATAAAAATATTATGAATCAACATGTTCAATAGAATCGCTATGGATAGTAATTCCATGCTCCAATAATAAGAAATTAGCAGTAGGGATATATTACCGACCACCTGACCAGGACAGCGATACTGACATTGAAATGCTGAGGAGATTAGAGAGGCTACCAAAATAAAGAACTCTATAATAATGGGGATTTTAATTACCCCATATTGACTGGATACATGTCACCTCAGGAAGAGAAGCGGAGATAAAATTTCTCAATGGCTTAAATGACTGCTTCTTGGAGCAGCTGGTGCAGGAACCCACAAGGAGAGGCAATTCTCGATTTAGTCCTGAGTGGAGCGCAGGATCAGGTCCAGGAAATAACTGTTACAGGACCGCTTGGGAATAGTGACCATAATATAATAACATTCAACATTCCTGTGGTGGGAAGAACACCTCAGCAGTCCAGCACCCTGGCATTTAATTTCAAAAGGGGAATTACACAAAAATGAGGAGGTTAGTTAAACAGAAATTAAAAGGCACAGTGACTAGAGCCAAATCCCTGCAAGCTGCATGGAAACTTTTTAAAGACACCATAATAGAGGCCCAACTTAAATGTATACCCCAAATTAAAAACATAGCAAGAGACCTAAAAGAGTCACTGGCTTAACCACCATGTAAAAGAAGCAGTGAGGGACAAAAAGGCATCTTTAAGAAGTGGAAGTCCAATCCTAGTGAGATAAATAGAAAGGAACATAAACACTGTCAAATCAAGTGTAAAATGTAATAAGAAAAGCAAAAAAGATTTTGAGGAACAGCTAGCCAAAACTCAAAAGAAATAACAAAATGTTTTTAAGTACATTAGAAGCAGGAAGCCTGCTAAAAACCTGTGGGTCCCCTAGACGATCGAACTATAAAAGGCGCAATCAAGGACGATAAAAGCCATTGCGGAGAAACTAAATGATTTCTTTGCTTCAGTCTTCACGGCTGAGGACGTTGGGGAGATTCCCAAATCTGCACCGTCCTTTGTGGGTGATGAATCTGAGGAACTGTCCCGGATTGAAGTGTCATTAGAGGAGGTTTTGGAACAAATAAAAACTTAATGTTAACAAATCACCGGGACCGGATGGCATTCATCCAAGGGTTCTAAAAGAACTCAAATGGGAAATTGCTGAACTATTATCTGTGGTTTGTAACCTATCCCTTAAATCGGCTTCCGTACCTAATGACTGGAAGGTAGCCAACGTGACACCAATATTTAAAAAGGGCTCTAGAGGCGATCCAGGCAATTACAGACCAGTAAGTCTAACTTCAGTACCGGGCAAATTAGTCAAAACAATAGTAAAGAATAAAATTGTGAAGCATGTAGAAGAACATAATTTGTTGGACAAAAGTCAACATGGTTTCTGTAAAGGGAAATCCTGTCTTACTAATCTATTAGAGTTCTTTGAAGGGGTTAACAAACATGCGGACAAGGGGGATCCAGTAGATATAGTATACTTAGATTTTCAGAAAGCCTTTGACAAGGTCCCTCACCAAAGGCTCTTGTGTAAATTACATGGCCATGGGATAAGAGGGAAGGTCCTTTCTTGGATTGAGAACTAGTTAAAAGACAGGAAACAAAGGGTAGGAATAAATGGTAAATTTTCAGAATGGAGAGGGGTAACTAGTGGTGTCCCCCAAGGGTCAGTCCTAGGACCAATCCTGTTCAACTTATTCATAAATGATCTGGAGAAAGGGTAAGCAGTGAGGTGGTAAAGTTTGGGATGATACCAAACTGTTTAGGATAGTCAAGACAGAAGCAGACTGTGAGGGACTCCAAGAAGATCTCACCAAACTGAGTGATTGGGCAACAAATGGCAAATGAAATTTAATGTGGATAAGTGTAAAGTAATGCACATTCGGGAAAATAACCCCAACTATACGTACAGTATGATGGGGGCTAATTTGGCTACGACAAATCAGGAAAGAGATCTTGGAGTTATTGTGACAGTTCTCTGAAAACTTCCACACATGTGCAGCGCGGTCAAAAAGGCAAATAGGATGCTAGGAATTATTAAGAAAGGGATAGAAAATAAGACCCAGAATATCTTACTGCTAAAACTATGGTACGCCCACATCTTGAATACTGTGTACAGATGTGGTCTCTCACCTCAAAAAGATATTTTGGCCTTGGAAAGGGTTCAGAAAAGGGCAACTAAAATGATTAGGGTTTGGAACGGGTCCCATATGAGGAGAGGTTAAAGCGACTGGGACTTTTCAGTTTAGAAAAGAGGAGACTGAGGGGGATATGATAGAGGTGTATAAAATCATGAGTGGTGTGGAGAGGGCCAATAAAGAAAAGTTATTTATTAGTTCCTAAATAGAAGAACTAGAGGACACCAAATGAAGTTAATGGGTAGCAGGTTTAAAACTAATAAAAGAAAGTTCTTCTTCACACAGCGTGTAGTCAGCCTGTGGAACTCCTTCCCAGGGGAGGCTGTGAAGGCTAGGACTATAACAGAGTTTAAAGAGAAGCTAGATAATTTCATGGAGGTTAGGTCCATAAAAGGCTATTAGCCAGGGGATAAAATTGGTGTCCCTGGCCTCTGTTTGTCAGAGGCTGGAGAGGGATGGCAGGAGACAAATCGCTTGATCATTGTCTTCGGTCTACCCTCTCTGGGGCACCTGGTGCTGGCCACTGTCGGCAGACAGGATACTGGGCTAGATGGACCTTTGGTCTGACCCAGTACGGCCGTTCTTATGTTCTTAGGTGGTGCCAGGCAGCCTCCAGCCATTGCTGGCAGGCTTGCAGCAGCAAGTCCAGGAACTGGAGCAGAATGCCCAGGGTGAGCTCTGGCTCCATGTTGCCAACTGCGGCGGCGGCCCCAATGGGAACCACTGACACAGGCAGGCGCAGAGAAAAACGCTTTGCTGTCCCTCGGCAAGGAAGGCAAGCAATCGGAAAAGCTGAGAACCGGCTGTCCAGGGGGTTCCCTTTAAGCACGAGCATCAGATAGCCTCAGACAGCAGCCACACAAAGCAACTACTGACCTGATGCCCTGCGAACCGGTTTCAGCTGCCCTTAAATGCGACCTAGGCGCCCAATCAGTGTGGGCCAGCTAGTTCAATAGCAAAACACTAATTCGAACTAGTTTTTAAGTCTAGATGCGCTAATTCGAATTAGCTAAGTTAGTTCGAATTAAAGTTGTAGTGTAGACATACCCTAAGGGTATAAGGAAGAAGATGAAGAAAAAAGGAATGAAAAGTGGGAGGGGCAGGAAGAGGGAATGTTCTTTTTCTTGCCTGGTCCCCGGGGCCCCCAAAAATGAAGCTGAGCACAGGGCTCCAGTAACTCTAAATCCACCACTATGAGGGGGAAAAAAAATGAGAGAGGCTGTGACAGACCGGGCCTGGTCTGGGCACAGCTGAGGGTGTCCGCTCAGGGTGAATTGCTCAAACTCAGGGCTCCTTACAAGCCCTTGACCGGAGACCTTCCCCAGGAGCGGCCCGAGGCCGCCTGAGGCAGCTGGCGCCCCAGGAGGAGCGCGCGATTGGCACCCCTGCCTGCAGGACCATCAATGGACTGACGTCATCATCGGGCGCCCCGGGCGGCGGTGCCCTAGGCGGTGGCCGAGTCCGCCTATAGCCATGGGCCGTCCTGACCTTCCCAAACAGGTCACAAACCTGTCACACCGAGCAAAACCCCTCAGACACGCCAGCTCTCCGTGTGCCACAATCAGCCCCGGGCCTAACACACAGGTGAGGGATTATAGAACCCAATCTCACCTACCCCCAACGGGTCCTTCCGGTACCAAAGAACCAGCCACAAACCCCTGGTCAATTTACACTCTGGATCTTACCCGCAAGATCATGCTGGGCCAATCCTTTAGAATCTAAAATCTAAAGGTTTATTAATAAAAGAAAGAAACGCATGAGAGTAAGGTTGTTAAGGAGAATACACTACATGCACCAATCACCCAGTTCTCGATGCAGGCTCTCAGCAGGGATGTTATAAATTGCTGTCTTAAAAGTCTCTGGTGTACATCCTACGTCAGTGTAGTGGGGTTCTATTTGAAAACATGGGAAAGTGGGCGGGCAAAGCCCGCCCATGTTCTAAAAGCCCCTCCCCCAGCCTTGCGGGAGGGACAACTGGACCCATGTCCAACTAATCAAGGGGGACAAATAATGACGAAAGGATCAAGGAGTGCGGGTCACAGGTTCAAAACAAGGGAACCGGATGGGGACACCGAGCAGAGAACCCCGGACAGCGCCCACTGCTCCTCGAAGCTGTCAAGGGAGCCAGTGGACACCGCCCAGAGGAACTCTGGCCGGATACGTGACGCAAGGGAGGAACGAAAGTAGGCCCCACAGTCGCAGAGAACCCCCTCGTCTAACATCTTACTCCTAGTATTGTATATGGCGGCCTTTGCTAGGGCCAGGAGCAGGTTAACGAGGAGGTCTCTCGACTTTGTGGGGCCACGGATAGGGCATGCATAGATAAAAAGGTGAGGGGAAAAGTGCAGCCAGAACCTCAATAAGAGGTTCTGGAGGAGCCGTAACAGGGGCTGCAACCTGGCGCACTCAAGGTAGGCGTGCGCCAGGTTTTCCCTCACGCCGCAAAAGGGGCAGGTTTCCGGGATGGGGGTGAACCGCGCCAGGTACACGCCCGTGCTCACGGCTCCGTGAAGGAGCCGCCAACTAATGTCCCCATGGGCCGTGGAACTAAGGTGGAATACACACTGGCCCATCGGGTTCCCCCACCCTCAACGGATCTTAAATAGTCCCGCCACTTAGTATCGGGGCGGGACACGAGGGTGGGGAAATGCAAGGTATGGAGCACGAGCGTGTACAGATGTTCCCTAGGCGCGGTTCGGAAACAAACCGGCTGCAGGTTCTGCAGCCGGCTGGGAGTCCAGGGATGGGGAGGCCGGAGGGGCCCGCGGAACAGGGGCCCAATAAAAAGGGACGGAGGCTTCGCAGGAAGGGAGGGGCGGGGCGTACCCTCTCGCAGGGCTCTCTGTAGGAGGTCGAGAGCGGGCCGCGACAAAGCCGCCTCCACCTCCTGGAGTAGGCGCAGGGGTCCAAAGGTGGTGAGAGCCCCATGCGCCGAGCGAGCGCGGGGTCCACCCAGTCCCTCCTGTCGTAGTCCAGGAGGTCTCCGATTTGGTGGTTTCTGCCAGGATCAACCTCCGGCGCACCGCGGAGACTCCGCCACCTGCACGCACAAGGCTGGATTGTGGAGCAGGGGCTCCGCGAGGAGGTCTGCTCCTCGGCGCAAAACGGACCTGGTCGCCGAAAACAGCTTCCAGGTCCGGAGGAGGTCCTGGTAGAATTCCGGCAGCTCTGAGAGGTCTCGCGAAGGCCCTCGGATGGATAAAAAGAGCTGCCGGTCGTATCGGAGCCCTCGGGCGCGGAGGAAGGCGCACCCCAAAGTGCTCCATGCCGACTACCTGCACTAAAGAGGAGTTCTGCAGGGCCTGGAGGCGGAAGGTCCGGGACCTGGCTGGCACGCAGACCAGGCCCTGGCCCCCTCCTCCAGGGGAGAGACAAGGCCCCTGCAGAGACCCAGTGCAGTCCTGGCCAAAAGAACTCCAAAGCTGTCCTCTGGAGCTTGGCCAGGACCTCCGGGCCGGGCGCAGGGTGTTGAGTCGGTGCCAGAGCATGGACAGGACCAGCTGATTTAACACCAGCGCCTCCTCGAAGGGAGACACACCGGAGCAGTCCTGTCCATCTCCGCAGCCGCTCAGCCACCCTGGCCTCCAAACCCTGCCAGTTTTCCGGCGGAGAGGGATGCGTGGCGGATAAATAGACGCCCAGATAGAGCAGCGGACCCGCACTCCACCTGATGGCCTGAAGCGCGGGTGGGAGGGAGCCGCCCGCCACCCGCCCCGACCACCAGGCCAGAGCTCTTGACCCAGTTGACCCGGGCGGAGGAGGCTGCCGAGTAGACGGCTTGGCAGGCCTCCACCCGCGCCAGGTCGCCCGGGTCCTGGACCACGAGGAGCACGCCATCGGGCGCACGACAGGACCAGCCGCAGCCCGCCCCGCAACACCAACCTCGCCAGCCTCCCACGGAGGAGACAGAGGAAGGGCTCGATCGCCAGAGCGTACAGCTGGCCCGACAGCGACACCCCTGACGTACCCCGCCCGGCTGACCGGCCCGGTCAGGGTCCAGTTGAGCCTGACCAAACACTCCGCGAGAGCGTACAGCACCCGGAGAAAACCCACAAAACGGGGCCCGAAGCCGAAGGCCTGCAGGGTGCCCAGGAGATACCCGTGATCCATCCTGTCGAACGCCTTCTCCTGGTCCAGGGACAGGAGGGCGAACGACATGCCGTCCCTACACCCGAGCTCCAAGAGATCCCGGACCAAATACAGATTATCAAGATGCTACGCCCGGACGGTGTAGGTCTGGTCGATGGATCACGCCCGCCAGCACGACCGCAGTCGCAGCGAGATGGCTTTGCTACGACCTTATAGTCCGTGCTGAGGAGCGAGACGGACGCCAATTCTCGGTCGCGGAGGTCCCCTTCTTCGGTAGCAAGGCGAGCACCGCCGCCTGCACGACAGAGGAGGACCCCGCCTCCAAGGACTCGCCCAGATCAGACGCAGGTCTGGGCCGAGGACGCCCCAGAACACGCGTAAAAATCCCACGGTCAGCCCGCCCATGCCCGGGTTTTATTGTTGGGCATGAGACGGAGGGCTTCCAGAACTCGCCAGAGGAGAGGCGCTCCAGCCGGTCTCGGTCGCTCGCGCTGACCGCCGGGAGCTCGGTCCAGAGCACCTTGCAGGCGCTGGCTTCGGCCGGTCGGATCCGGGAGAACAAGCTGGCGAGAAGGCCCTGGCCCTTCCACGCATCTCCGCCGGATCCGTGAGGGGGTGCCGCCCTCCGCCAAAAGGCAGGTGACGTGCTTTTTCACCCCCTCCTTTTCTCCAGGGCATAGAAGAAGGGAGCCGCGATCCATCTCCGAAGGAGATGGATGCGAGATCGAACGAAGGCGCCCGGCCCTGTGATCTTCCAGGCCCGGAGCTCCTCCCGCTTCTCCCGGCACGCCGCGAGGAGTGGATCCTCGGGGCGGAAGCCAGGCGCCTCAAGCTTCAAGACCTCCCGCTCCAGCTGCTCTATCGCCGCATCCCTCCGCCGGCTGGCGCCCCGGGAGCAGTCGCGGCAGAAGAGCCGGGCGCGCACCTTCCCCACGTCCCACCATCGCCGCGCCGAGGGAAAGGCGGGCCGCTGCCCCCGCCAGGCCAGCCAGAACTCCCGGAAGGATGCCACGAAGCCCACGTCCTCCAGCAAGCTATTATTGAAGTGCCAGTAGGCCGGCCCCAGCCTCTCCGAACTAAGGGAGGCTTTCACGGCCACCAAATGGTGGTCCGTGAACGGGCCGCCGAATGCTGGAGGAGTGGGCTCGTGCCAGATGGAAGCGGGAAAGGTAAACGCGATCCAACCGGGAGTGGCTCGACCGATCGTCCTCCACCCGGACGTAGGTGAAGGTGGTATTGTCGTCCGGTGGTGGTCTCGCCAGACGCCCACCAGGGAGTGGGTCCACGATCTCCTGAGGACGCCTGCCGCGGCCTGGCAGTTCGCGCAAGGCCCTACACGGTCCCGGCCATCGAGGGTGGTGTTAAAGTCCCCGCCAGGACCAGACACTCGCGAGGATCCAGAGTGCCGAGGAAGGTGGCCGCCTGCCGGTAAAAGATGACCTGGTCCGGGCCCGCTCGGGGCGACGCTGACCAAGTTCAACGCCAGCCCTCCACGCTGGCCCGGACGCAGCAGGCGGCCCGACAACCTCGGGCGGTCCCCAGCACCGGGCCGTAGGGTAGGGGAGAACAGGTGGCCACCCCGCCGAGCGAGTGCCGAGGTGGCTAAAATACACCCCGCCCCCACTCCAGCCGCCAGCCAGCCTCGACGGCTGGAGTCGCGGTGGGTCTCTGCAGGAAAACCACCGAGCACCCTCCTCCCGAAGGAAGGAGAGCACCCGGCTCCGCGGAGACCCACCCTACAGCCCCGGCGCTCAACGCTTGCGATGGTGGTGTGATTCATGATGAGGGCTGGGGTGGATCCTCACGGGCAGGGTGATCGCCGGCCTCCCGCAGGTCGCGCAACAGGCCGCTGCCCGACCCGGCGAGGAGAGCGCCACGAAATTTGGCGGGCCCGCCGGTAGGCCGCGATGTCCCGCCCCTGGTCCCTCCTCCTGCAAGAGGGCCTCGTGGCCCCAAGATGGAATGAAAGTCCCCAGCGCTGGAGGGCGAGCCCACCTTTCCTTTAGCCCCACGCGTATCCGTGAGGAATTGGCGGAGCTCGGCCCCCAGCGCTGAGGGGACACTCAGATGTTTCTCTCCGCCTGGGCCCCGAAGACCTCGCGGGCCACCGAGGCGGGCAAACCGGGTCCGAGCCCGCGCGCGCCAAGAGCGACGGCGCTGGCGCTGCCCGCCCCAGCCCCGGCAGGGAAGGTGCGGCGGAGGGAACAAGGCAGCCCCTAGGAGCTAGGGACCGGGGACACAAATACCACCCCTGAGGGCCGCCACGGTCAACGGAACGACGGCCCCGTGGGGGTGGCAGTAATGGTGGTTTGGGAGGACGGTGAGGGTGGGACAGGCGGCACGGTAGGCGTGGAAGGGGGCGGCTCACGGCCGGACGGTGGGACAGGGGTGGGAGGAAAGGGGCGGTGATAGTAGGAGGGAGGTCACGGACGGGGAGGATTCGGGCTGGAAATGGGTTCAGAAGGTTAGGATCGGGCCAAGGGCACGTGCAGGGGTGAGGGAAGAATCGACAGGAAAGGGAACCAGAGATTGGGGCGGGTCTAGGGAAGGGTCCCCTTGTTTGTGCCACCGGCCGTGGCTCCTCCCGAATGGGAACCGAGGGGACCAAACAGAAAGGGGGCCCACGACGCCGGGCTCAGATGGAAAAAGAGGAGTTGTTGCCACGGCGCCGGCTTGAGTGGGTCTTCCTCTGGGCCCCCAACGGAAAGGGGGAGATGACCGCCCGCCTCGGTTGCTGGAGAGGGGCGCTCAAGCCCGGGACCCGGCCGCTGGCACCAGCCGCCCACAGGGTTCGGCAGCTTCAGCCCAGCGCCCGAGTCGGCCGGGCCAGTGGGTAGTACCAGGGGCGCCCGAATGTGAGGACGGGTCGGCCACCTGGGACATAGGGTTAGGATTGGGAGGAGGGGCGGCGCCACAGCGACGCCCAGACCGAGGCCCGCTGGCGGAGGGCCGCCATCCCCTGGGTAAGCGGGTCAGACCCAGGCCTCGATCTCTCAAAGATGGAGCTCAGTTCCATCCTCGGCCCCGAGCCTTCGCCGGCCGCCGAGGCGACGCCACCTCGGCGGTAACAGCGGGGGCTCGGTTGGTACCAGGGCCGGGGAGCTCCACCGAGGCCTCTCATGGATGGGCTCCGCAGGGGGACGACAGCGCCCTCGCTGCCACGGCTTCTCGGCCGGGCGCCTCGCTGACGCCGCCGGGGCGATCTGCAGCACTGGCCCCTCGGGATCTTTCGGAGGGGGTTTTCCCACCTCCTCGCCGGAGGGGGATTGAGTCCGCGAACGGCGGGCTTTGGCGCTCTCGACGAAGGCCCAGCCCGAG